>CM065054.1:95134408-95231908 GCA_032883995.1 Coronaproctus castanopsis
AAATAACACGAGTAGACATAACATTCGAATGAAATTTAATTTTAAAAACACGAAAATATATAACATAGAGAAAATAACAGAAAATAAAATTAAAAATTAATAGAAGACACAACAAACAAATTAAATATCAGCGATTAAAGTAGTGTCGCTCTACAGCGACATATCCAATGAAAGGGTTAATGAAATTATTTCGAAGGGTATCAACAAATTTTAGAAACCTGCGACGATTCAACATTAATCTACAACAAGGGTGATTTTCTTAACTTTTTTAACTGCGCTATTTCACCAAACAGGTCAAGCATAAGTTAGTCTGGGTCGAATAACATTGAACGTACATGTATATATGTATATATATATATATATATAAATATATATGTATGTATATAAAAATATATATGTATATATAAATATATACGTATATATATATACACATATATACATATATAAATATATATATATACGTATATATAAATATGTATGTATATATAACACTAGACATTGTAAACGCGAATAAGTAACAGGTAACAAAGCTTATAATTTACGTATATTGCACTTTCTATTCGATCATTAATCGAATAATATTTATTCCAATTTCCTAATTAAAATTATCATATTTTCATATGTATATTTTATTGCGTAGGAAAATATAACAATGCGTTAAATAAAATAAATTTTAAATAATATACGATTTGCCGTTTATTTAAATTAAATAATTTAATATAAAGTATAATATTTAATTATAATATAAATTTGCCCCTTAAAAAAACAATACGAAGTCTGAATATATCAAGAGGCCCCTCGTAATATATATATACATATATATATTATATATATATATATATATATATATATATATATATATATATATATATATATATATGATAATACGGATGAATACTATATGCGTGTGATAATGCGACGACTCCTATTCAACTTTTAAACACCTTATTTAAATAAAATTTGTTTGGCTGGATGTATTGCTCATATAAGAGAACGGTATCCTTCCTAGATAGCCAACTTGGCTAGGAATGAATTAGTAGAAGTAGGAAAAAAAGTTTAAAATACTTGGCTGATGATTAATGTAATAATTAAAAACTGTAAATTGTAAAAAAAAAAAAATATTAAAAAGTCTATTTTATTTGTTGGTCCAAACGAAATGTAAACGCAAACGAGTGTAATTAGGAGAATTTGAGGTGATAGCACTCGGCACTGTGCGTCAAAAAGAGACGGAACTGAACCTCTTAAAGACTAAGATGATTGTTAAAAGCTGAAGAGTGCTTTCTCGGTATGCGGTGATGTACTGATGAAAATATTGTACTATTTCGTCAGTTACCTATTTTATATACGTCTGTGTTAATAACGCATTCTAGCGAGTATTAAATATATACATATATATATATATATATATATATATATATATATATATATGAATTGGTAATACCATCGAATGCGTCAGTGTAGTTTATATCGAATAATAAACACCGGATATAGTTAAACAAATACCGAACATAAGTAGGAAACTGTCAAAAAGTAGATGGAATGCCGGAAGTTTTTCTTTATTTAAATTCATAATTATGTTTAAAAACGATGGTATCGTTATACCTAAACATGTAAATCCCAAAGCCCCGATTATCGCCATGATTGAAGCTACGTCTGGATATACCAAAGGTATTACCCCTGAAAGATCAAAAAATTTCACGATAATCACAATTAAAATAATAATAATAATAATAATAATAATAATAATAATAATACAAACTAATAATAATACTTGCAGCAAAATTGTGTGTCCGTGCGTATATTAAGAAATCAACTAATAATAACGTTAATTTATCGGATATAAGTTTGATCGGTAACGCACAGTTAAGGAAGTTTATCACATTGTGTATGATCGAAACTGTCCAATTTATCAAAAAAAAACATAAACTATATTACTGCGCATACAAATTATGTCTATTCAAATTCGATACCTTAATGTTGATAATTGTGTTTCCGCCTGACATTTATTTATTAGGAATTTGCATAAATCGATGAAGTTGGTATTATATGTGAACCTTATGTGAGGTAAATAATAAAATATTCGTAAATACGTCTCTTTATGATTATTATTTAAACGATAGAATTGCGCTGATAATTAAACAAATCGTACATAAACTTATTATCCAGACAGTGTTGATAGCGTAATATCAATTAAAATAGATAATTATTTATTAATAGACTGTTATTTGTCACCCGATAAAGATAGAGTACCACATTTGGGCAATATTGACTTCGTAATCGAAAATAACTTATAAGATCCAGTTATAATAGGAGGCTATACGCTTACCCTAGCCTTGGAAAAAAAATTTACGACTAATAAAAATTCCCGTATGTTTTGTGATTTTGAAAATCATAATGGAACTAGCATTATAGATTACCTCATAGTTTCTCGTAAAGTTCATTCAAGATTTACACTTGAAATTATTCGGGCGGAACTCATTAATTCCTTATTATTACTTTACACGATTCATTTATACCGAAGATAGTAAGGACAAATATAATAAAATCAATTTAAATAAATTAATAGCTATTACTAGCGACGATATTATTAATAAATAAATAGACGGTATTACATTAATTAATAACTCCAAAGTGATTGATGAAAAAATATCTAGCCTTAATACCTATCTCTCGGAGAATATTAATTGTTGTGCCTTTTTATCAAATCCACCATTAAATGACTGGTGGTGTCGAAAGAGTTAAATCAAAGATCAGATAAATATAATAAGGAGAAAAAGAAATCGAAAATAAAGACTCATTTTAAACGTCCGATATTTAATATAGCGCTTAAGATATTGAACCAAAAATATAAAAAAATTAATTGTTAAAACCAAACTTAACAGTGTGAAACGATTTATAAACGAGTCTATTGGGGTAAACCTTATAAATATGTTATCGAAAAATTTCAAAGATTCAGTATACCTGAAATTAAATACCAAAATACCACCGTTTCGGATGATCATGAAAAGTGTAAAATTTTCTCGGACTACTTCTTCCCCGATAAAAAAAAAGATAATGATTTAAAATTAATGAATACCGGAAAAGTTTCTCGAAGTCTCAAGACCAATAGAGAAGTAGTTACGAATATTAATAAATCTCTTAATAATAGGAAAGCATCAGCCAGTGATAAGATTTCAAATACATTTTCCTAATTGGCTATTTTTAATAAATGTCTTAAAGCTGAACTCTTCCCGTCTGATTGGAAAATTGCAGATGTTAAGTTGTTACAAAAACCAAACAAAAATAAGATGAAAGTTTCAGGATATAGACCTGCTGTTAAATTCCTTTGGAAAAATTTATGAAAAAATAATTAATATATACTTACTACGTGAAATTGATGAAAAACAAAACCTGCATGAAAATCGCGTTTGGTTTTAGAAAAGACTGTTCTGCTGAAGGTGCAGTTTATAAGTAACAGCGATACGTAAAAAACATTAGCAAACGGATCCTCCGATTTTGTCATAACTTTTGATATTTTAAAGGAGCTTTCGGTAATTGCAAATGGTCCGCTATTATTCGAATATTAAAAGATTATAGAACGAATCCTTGTCTAATTAATATTATCATCGATTATTTTCATAATAGACACGCACGACTTCAAGAATACCACCGCTACAAAACAAGTTTCTTGTTGAGTACCTCGGGGATCAATTCTGGGCCCAACTCTATTAGAACATTTTATATTCTAAAGTTCATAATGATGTTTCTGACATTTGTGAAATAATAAATCTTAATATTAATTTCTTACGCGGACGATCTGTGTGTTTTGTTTAATATTGATTAAATTTAAGTGAAATAGAAATAGTTTGTCAAAAATAAGCTTATTACCGAAATGGGATTAGCGTTTTCTGTTGTGAATCAATTTTGTTTGGTAACAAAAATATAACGAACAATATTAACAAAAGATAATCTCTGCTAAATCGATCTGTCTTGTTGATGAAATTATTGATTTATTAATAGATAAAAAAACTTACTTTTACAGTCCATAGAGATTTAATGAACATTAAACGCAGTAGGCTGTAAACTTCGTAGATTACTTCATAATAATTATGGTTTACGACATAAAGAAAGAACTATACTCTATAAAGTATTAATTAAATCTGTTTACGGATATGGTTCCTGCATTTATTTAAACAAAAAGATCCTCTCAGAAATCAATAAACACCGGAGAAAATTTATACTAAACATCTCGTCATTACATAGAACCACCTCTACTTCAGCTTCTTGTGTGATTGCCAATATTCTTCCTTTAGACTTTATTGGACGAGCAATAATTTCAAGAATTTAGAATAGTCAAACGCTTAGAAATTGTCTCATCTCTTAAATACTTTTCAAATATTAAGCAAACATTAGGAACCGCACCGGTATGAAATTATTAAAACATAAAGTTCGTAATGATATTAACAGTGTCTGGCAATCACGCTGTGATGAGGATGTAAATGGTCGGAAAACCTATCTCTTCTTTCCAAATATAATAAATAAACTTAAAATGAAAAATCTGAATATCACCTTTTTTAATGCGCAGGTACGCTCGGGACATGTGGTAACTTTAGAGAGTACCTTCATCGATTTAAATTAGTAAACTCTCCGAACTGTCTTGTTTGCGGATCAATGAGCATTGACAATGCACAACATCTAATTTTTGAATGTAAACGTTTTAGACAGTTAAGACATGAGTACAATATATATACGCAAATACGTCATTAATCTTGGACAGATATAATGCAGACAGAATGAAATTTTTTTTTTCACGATTTAACGAGGCAGAAGTTAACTATGAAATAGAGTGGTCAAATTCCTTGACTCAAATTGTTAATAAATATTAGTTGTTATCATAGTAGTAGAGTGATTTTCAAGTAAGTAATGGTATTAACTAATTCAGTAATACAAACGTTATCCCAATATTAGTTAAGGTAATTATTAAAAAAAAAATGTATATATATATATATATATATATATATATATATATATATATATATATATATATATATATATCATAACTACACTAATCCCAATAGTAAAAAAATACATGGCAAAAACTTGCACAGATTACAGAACAATCAGCCTGCTATGTCACGCATCAAAAATCCGACTGCTCATTATAAAACAACGAATATCGACATACATCGACCAATACTTGTCAATTTGGATTGCGCTCTGGAATGTCAACACGGGACGCAATCACGATCATGCGTGTCCAGGGAGAACGTTATATAAGTCGAGGAAGACATATGTATGCATGCTTCGTAGACTATGTAAAGGCCTTTGACAGGGTGAACTGGGACCAGCTGTTTCCGCTTCTTCTGCGCATCGGCTGTCCAAGTACGATCATTCATATCATTTACCAGCTGTATAATAATCAACAAGCCGTAGTTAGAACAGTAGATGGTGAAACAGCACCAGTCAAAATCAAAAGAAGAGTGCGACAAAGGTTGCCCATTGTCACTGGATTTATTTAATATCATAGCAGAGCAAATTCTACTAGAGTCCTTTAAAGATACAAGATATGGTGTAAAAGTAGGAGGACGAAACATACGAACTATCAAATATGCTGATGATTCGACCTTATTAGCAAATAGCCCGTATATGCTTCAAAAAATGATAAAGTAAATAAATCATCAAAAAAGTACGGAATGCAGATTAATACTAAAAAGACCAAAGTAATGACAATAGGGATAAAACCGCAACAAATGGTAATCGACGGAACAAACATAGAGCAGGTTTCATCATTCAAGTACCTGGGAAGCACTTGCCATAGCGAAACAGGCTATGCTGAAAAAAATAAAAATAATAACCAATAGAACAATGCCCATAGAGCTGCGAAAAACATACGTGTGGCCAGTAGCATTTTATGGATCGGAAATATGGACGTGCACAAAACGAGAAGAGGATAGGATAGAAGCACTTGAAATATGGTGCTGGAGGCGGATAGAGAAAATAAGCTGGACGGAGAAAAGAAAAAAACCAAGAAGTTTTAAAATGGGTCAATGAAAGGCGGCAAATGCTGAACCAGATTAAGAAACGGAAACTATGTTGGATGGGGCACGTGTTACGACATGGAGGATTGCTGCGAGATGCAATTGAAGGATATATACCAGGAAGACGAATAAGAGGTAGACCACGATTAAGCTGGATAGACAATCTGAAGAGGGATTCCGGATTCTCCAGTTACTCGGAAATGAAAAGAATGGCCAATAACCGATACGAGTGAAAAAGACAAGCATAGGGGCGAACCAGCCCGCGGACTGTTGCACCAGATGATGATATATATATATATATATACATACATACATATATATATATATATATATATATATATATATATATATATATATATATATATATATATATATATATACTTTGAATTCATGAGTTACTTGTAAGAATTACATTGTGTATTCGATATTTTGCAACTAATATTTGAATAGTAGCTACGATATAAATAGTAGTATTGTTATTCGTAATATTTATTTTAATAATGTAAATATGTACTTGTTTCATTATTATGTTATACGTTAATGGTGACTAATCATCACTGTTACTTTATAATGTAACCAATTTAAGTATGTAATTTCTGTGTTAATCTATAAGTTTACAATGCAATCTACACACATTAATATTCGCTAGTTAATAATTTATTATTAAGCACACGTATTATTCAATGTACACAGAAAAGATTAATAAACTTGTCCCGCTGGTTATCCGGAATGGGTTGAAAAAATAAAATAATAATAATAATATTCTTCTCTAGTGGTTATCCACTGGAAGGATGTCGTGACCATATTTATACTACAGTTTTCTTAGTATCCGATTTGCAGTTTGCCGTTTACATTCAACTAAAGAATGTCCAAGTACTTCTGTGATTATGTCTGTCCACTAAGACGGTACACTATCACGAGGAGGACGAGTCCCTTGTATTTGTCCCTCAAATTATTAATCGCTGCATCGAGTGCTCACTCCGCATAATATGGTCAAAAAATCGTAACATTCTCGATAGAATATCTTTTTACAGCCTACTTTTAATATCGAGCTTCCGTAATATGGAAAATTTTTTTTTTTTTTTTTTTTTTGCTGTCCAGGGTATACGTACGCCTCCAAACACGCATATTTATAAACTATCGATACGTTCTATATCTTTAGCTTTCAACGTTCAAATTTCCGCTGCGTATGCGAACACGCGGAAAACACCAAACACTGTATTAACTTCTTTTTCACTGCATTCGTGATGGATGTGTTACACCATATTATTCTGTTTAATCGACTCGTGATATTTCGAGTAGGTAACTTTGCACTGTTTCAGATTCTTCGATTTGTTTAAACCTTTCCTCGAAATTTTAATCCATATTTTGCGCTTATCTTATTCAGTCCGTCTAGTAATATTTTCGTATCAATTGAGCTTGATTATTGTATCATCTGCAATAGATTATTGATTATTCTTCCAGCGACGGATACACCAACGTTGCAATCGTCCCGAACTTGTCTTATAATGTGTTCTCCCGATAGATTGAAGAGTAACGGGGGATGATAAACACCCTTGCCTTACAATTTTATCCGCCTTGAATGGCCGTCAATACGAACGATGTTTATATTATTTTCATATAATTGATTTATTAAATATACGAGATGTTTTGGAATACCCATTTCAAGAAGTGAAGGTCACAACTTTTTCCAGAGAACAGCACCAAATGCTTTAATATAATCAACAAAGCATAATAATAGCGGGATATTACGTTCTATGTTTCTTTTTTTCTATTGGTTATCGTATGGTTAATATTCGATCTCGCGACCCTCTTCTTTTTACGAACCCTGCTTGCTCATCCGGAATCTGTCTCTGAATGCAAATTCTGCTGATCTATTATACAAAATTCGGAGAGCATTATTTTACTTGCATGCGGGGATTAATGAAATTCGTAATTCTCGCATAACTTGACCTTTCTTAAAAAGAGCTATATAGACGGTTTTACGCTGTAGCCAGTTTCCGATTCGTCAAATTGCTTCACATATTTCGCGTATTTTCTTAATTCCTATAGTACTCATTTGTTTAATTATTTCTGCCGATATTCTATCTCAAACCAGAGTTGCTTTCTAAATATTTTATAGCCTCTTCTACTTCTGATTTAAGTATATTCGGTTCAAGTTCAGATAACGAATTTGGTATTATTATTTTTCTCCGTAGACGTGTTATTATATAATTCTTGACACTATTGCTTCCAAACTTCCGCTATTTCCGGCTTTTCTGTTGTAAGTTCTTGTTTGTTCCGATTGCACAGTTTCTCATTTTAAATTCTCCAGTAATCAATCGAATATTTTTATATAAATTCTTAGGTTTGGTTTTTTAATAATAATAATAATAATAATAATAATAATAATAATAATAGTAATAATAACGATAAAAGCAAGAGTAATAGTTAATAAAATTATGCGAACGATATCCATGATGATAATTCAATTAACTTCATTGTTACATTTCTACAAAATATTTAGTGTAATATTCCTCTATTACCTGCACGAGCGTCCATTAATAAACCAAAAAAACAAACAATAATTTTGTAAACAACTCGTCGGAATAAACGTAACCTTAACTTAACGAATTAAATCATCTTAAATTAGAACAACATTCTAAGTGATAAATAATATAAATAATTTAAATATTAACTTGTATTTAGTCTATGTGCATACATAAATAAACTCTATACCAGTCATGATATAATGAACATACACACACGCACATATATTATATATATATATATATATATATATATATATATATATATATATATAAAAACCAAATGACTTAAATTTTGATTTACGGAAAACTGAAAAGCTTTTTCGGTTGTTAGGCCATTATCAAGTGGATATTTAAAAAATAAAAAATATAAAATGAAAAAATATTATAATTTAAGATTGCAAATCAGAAAAATCAGCAAAACGATGAACGGTTTTAATATAAATAATCTGACAGTTTTGATAAATTAACTAATCTATCTGCAAACTTGTGATCTGTTGTTCTAATAATTTAATTAGTCTTTTATTTATGGAATCGTGATGTTTTTTAATTTCTTGTTTTATATCATTATTTCCTAATTCCGATATAATTATTCGCTATATTTCTTCTAAATAATTATTTTTTATAATGCTAATTAAGATATTTTTTCTGCGGGATTTATTAATATTTTTAGTTCACCACGTAAATTGCTTATTTCCGACTTAATGCCCGTTAATCTCTGCTTCATTTTTAACAATTTGCGTTACTTTATACATTTATTATTCATAAAGACTTTAGCATAATTTAGGAACGATATTATAATATAAACGGTTATAAATAAATCATATTTTAGGCGGTTTTTTTTTTAACTTTAATCGTAATTTTTAAATATGTAAATATCGCATTTATATTACTATCATTAAGTAAATATTTTATTCTTAAGATATTACATAATTCCTTACCTGAATCTGGTTTCGTAATTTGAAGAATGTGGAATGTAGCGATTTTTTCTTATTAAAATAAACAAAAAACAAGTTAAAATAACTGAAATCGTTTTTCTTTATTAATACTGTTCTTCATTTTACTGATTTTGTGAATTGTCGTTATCTTTTTAAATATTCACTCGATGATTAACTAACAACCGAAATGCTTTGCGACGTTTCATAAAAGAAAATTTTAGTGATTTTAACTTATTTTTTGTTATTTATTTTAATAAAAAATCACTACATTCCACATTGTTTAAATTTTACATATACATATATGTATATATATACTTATATATATATATACTTAATACATGTATACATACACGTAGTAATAATATTAATAATAATAATCTTAGATTTTATCTCAGGTATTCATAAAACGAAGGAAGGGCAAAACGCACTCGGGAAATCGTTAAGTATAATTTTTTTTTTTTTTTTTTTTAAAGAAATAGAACAAATTTTAAAAAATTAAAATAAAATCGAAATATTTAAATATAGTTATAATTTCGTCGGAAAAAGAATTATTTTTTTCTTCTAACAGGGATATGTCTATGGCTCAACTAATGCGATACCGCGGAAGAATGTTTATATTTCCAACAAGGATGAAAACTTCTCTAGAAATGTCGCTACGTGTGAGAACAGTTGTAGATTATCCGGACGTAGAAGGAACGGTATAGTTTGCGCCGGTGTAGAATACACGGTGAACGCAGTAAGGATAAGCTAAAGCTCAGAATGTAATGCTGGCGAAATTCGAAAAAAATATCATCGGAATTTCACAGGTTGCCTGTTTAGAATGAAATAGAACGACAGAAGGGACTGGGAGAGACGGTTGCATTTGATAGTATTCGACCTGGTGGTGATCGACTAAAACGCTTTCAGTATAGACCAACTGCCGAAGTTTCTTATGCATCAACTATACAGAGTAAACGATGTCCTCCGGAGAAATTAAAGGTAATCTCACACCATTAAACGACGCGTCTTTAGTTAATGAATTTACCAATTCCTTCTTTCGAATCTCTTTATTACTCGGCACTTACGAGAAGGATACAAATATTATCGCACGTTGTTAAATTATTAAGCTTCAATTCATCCGATCAACCTGTATCTATACGCAATTTACTTATTGTCTACAGTCTTCGTCGTACTTTTCGAGTCGGTGTAAAATAATAAGCTAATTCCGGCAAAAAGATAAAGGTCGAATTAAAACTAATAAAGCTCGTATTACCTTTGCACGCGCAGCAGTAAATATCGAATAATGTCGGCATAATTTGTCGCATGTTGCTAATATCGAGAGATAAAAAAATTAATGTACGATTGCGGCGGGACGATATATTCAGCTAAAGAGGAAAAACGAACAAAAAACTGTTGTAATAAAATAAAACAGAGCAGACGAAAATCAAGATGGGAAGAGTATATTATTCGAATACTCGGAAATTAGCAATAACAGAGTGTCTCGAAATCGGATTAAAGTAGAACGTTCGAGCGAGGTATTGGCATTTGACTTTACCACCATCGGATAATCATTTTTTTATTTTTATTTTTTTTTTAATTTTTTTTTTTTATTTTTTCATCACAACTGACCAATCTTAGAGGTCATTTAGTGACTTAATGAGATGAGTGATGTTTTGTGGAGGGCACTACTCAGCAGTACTACCTCTAAACTTATGCTGGTTGGACAAAGTAATTATAGTAATTTATATTTATTGTAACATAGATTAAGTATCAGAATTATTGTAAATCAACATGGCTGACAATAATGCTAATAATAATAATAGTAATATTAAGAAATAATATATATATATATATATAAGAACACGGGTAAATAATTAATACATTATATACATACACATATACATATTTATAAAGGAAATAATAACTAAAAACGATTAATATTAATAATTAATAAGAAAGCTATTTTGCGCTTACGTCATTTTCAGGTTAAAATAAGTATAAGCAGTGCAATACATAAACATATTATAATAATAACGAAAAACGTATAACATATGAAAAAAATTACATTTAGCGCATCTAGTTCGAGACACACATTTCATCCAAAAATGTATAAATTGACGTTAGCCTTAATAAAATTATATAATCTACGCGCATCGAAGGAGACACAGGATCCACAATAAGCTCTTCAAGTTTTATTGGAAGCGTATTCCTCGGCCTCTATTAACGTCCATTAACAATAACACGATCGAAATATATTTAAACGTTCAGGCGTGTGTAAATTAAATCGTAATAATTTCTGAGAAATACATATATAGGAGAAAGATTTGAATCGCTTAAACCTAGATTTGATGATATCCAATTTGGCAAGATGACTAGGTGAACAGTTATGACCACTCTCCTTAGTCTAACACAGAGACAAAATCTTTATGGAAGAAATCCCCACGTTTAAACCAGGTCTCTTTTGGAATTGTCTTTTGAATAGTGGCATATTTTTTAATTCGAAATATGATTGAGAAAGAATGGTACAACATTAAGCTTCGTTATTAACTGTCCCCGTTGTAGTTTAACCTGTTTCTCAATAGCCAGATACGATCGAGTAATCATATCCGCTATCCAAAACGCAGTTTGTGAGATATGTGTAATATCGAAGATAGCATCGAACATCACAGATCTGGTCCTGCCTCAAATACAAAAATAGAGATGACTTTTTATCTGAACTTTTATCGACGAGGAATACGCTTCCAATAGAACTTGAACAGCTTATTGTGGATCCTGCCTCCTTGGATGCGCGTACATTATATAATTTTATTAAGGCTAATCATATAAGTTTATAGTCTGAACACAGTCCACTTAAACTGACCAAAGAGTGAAAACTGGGCCAAAAAAAATATCTAAATTTAATAAAACAATTTATTAAAATTAATTAGATTTAAAGAATGTATTACGAATACATTTAGGTCTGGATAATTAAAGGTTACAATATGTAGTACCTCTGTTGACAAACATCTTATTCTTGAACTAGACGCGATAAATGTTCATTGTTTTTTAATTAAGTATATATTATTTATATATTATATATCTTATTGTTATCATGCATATATATTTTTTTCATTTATTTTAATTTTAACTTAAAAATAATAACGTCAATGCCTGAAAGCATTGTTCCTAATTATTAACATTAGTGATTTTTACTGGTATAACTTGATTGTTCCTTTTAAAAATAAAACACTAATTAATGCATACGTAACTTATTGGATAAAGATAACATCCATTTTCCTAAAGCTAGCGCATCTGCTTGATTTTCACATTAAGTTTATTTTTTTTTTGACTTCGTTAGCACGTGACTTATTTTCTTTTTTTTTTTTTTTTCGTTTGCCAATTTTCAAACCACGTGCGTAATCGATTAACTACATTTTGAAGTACGGTATTTATCTCATTCGGGTAATTTTAGAAAGAATTGCCGTGTCATCAGCAAATATAATCCCCGATGTTTAGTTTTATGCCATATTATCCAATAAGTTAACTACGAGTCTAAAGAGTGATATTAAAAAAAGTTAAAAAAAAAAAAATTATAATTTCTGACGAGCGATAGAAATCGTTTGGTGGATAGAATATCATTAAATTCAATTATGCATCGTGATCCGAATAAAATAATTAAAAAAATTATCTACGCGCACACACACACATACACAATGTATATAAAAATTAATATTAGTGATGGGATCATCTGAATGAAAAATAACCGACTATTCGGTTTTTGAAAAAACTATCTGTAATTAGCATCCGATGTAATCGTGATAATGAATAATTATAAACGGATAACTATGGAATATCGAATGTAATTATCCGAAACGCGGGTACACATCATTGATTTCTATAAGTACTTTGGTTTTTTTATTTTATTTTTATTTTCAGGTATGTTGTTATTGTCGCATTTTTATTTAGATTTAGAATTGTGTCAGAATTCTTATAAAGTCAGTTGTGTACACAATTTTACCGCAATTATTAAATATTTCAATTGATTAATTATTAAATATGTACGTATTTGAATGATTTCATGCAGATGATTCTCTATTTAAATCGTAAAGTGGGTTTACGAATTAAAAATAAAATCATTCTAATTAATTTCGCTGTATTCACCACTATATAGAAAATGATTTTAAAAACGTGTTGTTTACATATGACAAAAATGTGTATAAAAATACTTCGAGAAATCTGTTTCATATTTTTTATATTTACCCTACATCATTTTAAAAACTCGAGTAAAAACAAATATTAGAGGCATAAAAATATCTGAAATAAAAAATTTTTTAATAACGAAATAAAAAATGATCGACTAAGAATATACAAAACAGGAAATATCGAACGTTAACGCACGTTTTATAAAACAGACGACACTGTACGAAGAAAAAGAAGAGAACAGATAGTATCTAGTATCAGATGAAAATCATCTGAGTAATCATCCCCGGGTTTTTTTTTAGTTTTTTTTTTTTTTTTTTTGGTATCATCTAGTTATCAATCATTCGGTTTTTTAAAATATCCGGTTTTTCTCATCACTAGCTATACTATTGAGGTAATCAAAAGAGCCGTACCATGCGTAACATCTGTTCGCATATGAATATATACAAGATGGAATTCATACCACCCGCGTGAGGAATTTTTCGTATAAAAAGAAATTAGTAAAAAACAACTGTAAATATCATCACAGATGATGTATAATAATAATCTGTGTGTACACGTATATCTGGTGTGATCAAAAAGCAACTAAAATATATGTGTATAAGTAAATAAATAAATATATATATATATATAACTAACCGGACGTGACTACTAGTAATATTTCCATCATAAACTTTGTAAGTTTGCTGTTAGGATGTCGAATGAAATATTCGTAATACGGCAACAAAATCGTAGAAGGAACTTGCATCTGAAGTGGAAATGTTAACGATATCGAACACAACACGATAATCTTAATAGCCGTTGCGTATCTGTGTGTGTGTGTGGTTTTTGATTTTATTAGAAAAACAATATTATATGATAATATTAAAGTAATAGTAGAATAATTAATAATAGTAATTTTCAATTTAGAATTTATGTCAAATTTCTGAAATAATTTAAATACAAAAATAAAATGTTTACGCGCAATAATAATGAGCGAATGGCGAGAAACACACGTCATAAACGCGTAAACGCGTTACACGCACTTTCACATACATACACATTCGGAAACCGCATCTATAAATTACAATAATGCTGATTATATATATATATATATATATATATATATATATATATATATATTAATAATAGTAATTTTCAATTTAGAATTTATGTCAAATTTCTGAAATAATTTAAATACAAAAATAAAATGTTTACGCGCAATAATAATGAGCGAATGGCGAGAAACACACGTCATAAACGCGTAAACGCGTTACACGCACTTTCACATACATACACATTCGGAAACCGCATCTATAAATTACAATAATGCTGATTATATATATATATATATATATATATATATATATATATATATATATATATATATATATAAAGAGAAATATTTTTCAGTAGGTTTCGATACAAGTTATTTTTGGAACACTTATTGTGACACAACGTTTATAAGAATCATTAATGTTGGACCCCAAATTAGTGGACCGGAAACGCGTACGACAACAGACAAAAGTAATAGATGTTATAGTACGAGTAGGGTAGCTGATGTGGAACTAGGCACGATATATAACTTTTTTTCTCTCATTGTACCGGCACCAAAGCACCATAAACAATGGTGATGAATATGGTAATAAAAATGTGATTAATTTGACGTCTGCAGTGAGACAGTTAGATTCTCAATAACAATATCATTAAAGTTGGAGCACTAGATTATTGGGTTATTTGATTGCCAATACATAAGTTTATTATTCAACTTTTAATCGATATTCCGAATTGTTTAAAATCGTTTACTCTTCTAATTTGAACTAATTCTTTTTCAACTTATTGGAAGGGTGCACCATCATCTCTTTTTTAACCATCTTGTAGAATTATCAGGGAGAGTAAATAAATGCATTCTGCGAACATGCGGGTTAATATTAAATTGCAATTTATCGAAAAACTTTTTATACTTACGTATAAAGTTCATTGACATACGATATATTTAGGAATAAGTTAGATACATATTTTTTAGTGTAGATGTGATGATTCTCGATTGATGTCGCTGTATTTTCAATACATTGTTTTTAGATGCAGTTCCGTATAATTCGATTCCATATTTCCAGATTGCAGCCATCGTCGTTAAATAAATTTCTTATTTTCAAAGCTATTTAAAGCAGATTTCCTAGTAATCTGGTTCGTGAAATCGTAATTTTCCTGATTTAAGCGTCACGAAACCGCCACGTTAGCCGTCAATTAATCTGCATTCCGAGATATCTTATACAGTTTATTTGCAGAATTTGCCACGGATACATATTTTGGCGGACACGTTACTCGTCTGTTAGTAAAGGTTGTATGTTGACACTTGAATGGACTAAATATTATACGCAATTTATTTGCCAACTTTACAATTCTATTCGAATGATTTTCAAGAGTCGCGCACTAGCGTATTCTCTAACTAAATTAGCAGCTAGTATAGCTATATCATCAGTAAACGGTTTTGCTAATATTATTCGATATGAGATAGGACGTATAACTAGGAGAACGGACGATAGATGGACTAAACGGATTATGGAGTACACTTCTAGAGAAGAACGAAGAAGTATTGGTAGATCCTGCGCTAGGTAAAAAGACGTTGTACATAAAATAGGTTTTGACATTAAAAGTGACTGAACAAATGACCGGATTGCGCAGAGGAATTGGAAGAAGGATTACTTAGAATTCCCGACTTGAATAATATTTAGATGAAGTAATTGATGTAAAAATTGCGCCTTCAGAATAATAAATAAATCCATTATCAAAAGTAACGGTTGGTGTATTCAAAAATACGGAACGATAATAAAGAACGCTTAATTTTCGCAATACCGAGCATCGTGTATATATATATATATATATATATATATATATATATATATATATATATATATATATATATATATATATATATATATATATATATATCGTTTAAAGTCGGTAAGAGCGTACGGAGAACGATCATTAGAAATGTATAATACGTCGTCAGTGAACAAGAACGATATTAAACAGGCTTCGGCTGATGAAGGTCACCTCATTAGAAGACGTATTGACAAAAAAGAAACAATATAACCCTTTTGGTTCTTTTCTTTGTAGATCTCGAGCAAAATGAAAATAACTCATTATATTCGACCTTAAATACCTACGAAACATGAAAATAAAGCAATAATAACAATCGCAATAAACCGGATTCGATTTTGTTATCTGCATCAAGCGCGAACATCAACAGTTAACGGTCAATTGTACTAAAAGCGAATAGACGATACAACTTCAGCTCTATGCAAAAACTGCCATCCGGTAAATTATAAGACTCAGCTGTGTGTGTGTGTGTGTATGTGAAAACGTATAAAAGATATAATATAAAAAAATTCCGCGTCTCGAGGCCGGGGGGAAGAAGTGAAACTTGAAGACGTTTTCTGAAAAAGACGTTTATTCAATAAACTCGCGATTTCGTACAAATTTCACAAACAAAAAGGAACGCGCGCTTAACTTGCGGCGACGCCTCAAATATTTTCGTTCTCAAATCTATGTCGCACATATATACTTTGTACAGTGAAGATTTGAACGCAGATAGCCGTGCGCGCGTACGCAAGATAAAGGATATATAAGAATAAGCCTACCTATGTTTATAAGATTTTCGATCGATCGCTCGTTTTATGGGTTAACTCTCCCCCATATATAACGCGCCAATAGAAGTTTCACTTGAAAAAGCTGAACATTCTAAAACGGTACAATCAGGTGTTTTCGTTCCAAATACTGTACAATTGTCACTGTAGGTAATTTTGAACGCCCTGCGATCAGTTACTAATAAATAAATAATCCGGCGCTAAATCGTTCTTTGCAATTCGGCGCACAGTAACAGATTATTTCGTAAGCCGATATTACATCTTTATTAATGATGTTGTTTATATTATTTTTATTTTCACTTAATTTAGCGAAACACTCTATATCTTCACTCCTAATGGTCCTGCGATGTTGAGACCGATCGATTTTTTTTTTTTTTTTTTTTTTTTTTTTTTTTTTTTTTTTTGTAACCAGGAGGTTTATATTAGGTAGCGTACCAAATTTCAGAATTTAAGAATATTGAGAGACGAAATGGTTAATATGGAAACTTACTCGGATCCGGCTAAATTCATGGAAAGCGTCGGTAATACGTCTTGTCCGAAGCTTATGAAACCGATATCACCAACTGCCACCATTATCGCTACTACAATCGTCATACCTTTCACTAATAGTCCGCACGAACCTAATAAATGCGACGGATTCTTCATTTTATTTTCAATCGGTAGTATCTGCGAACCGATCGAAAAATTATAAATATTACGATAAGTATTTATGAAATAATTACACGCTAGCTATATTCTTACCGGTTCTGAATGTTCCAGTTTCAGTGACTGACCTTAAGAAATACATCATAAATAGGCTTCTCGCATAATGACAGAAGAAGTGGCAGCTGACGTCAGAAAATCAACAAACTGCGACAAATCAAACATTCGATCGATCCTTGAATAACTTCGCTTCCAAGCCGCAGAGATGATGTGGTCATCACCAGATTGTGCCTGAGCGATACGCGTCTCACTCGTACGTATCTTATTAATAAAACTTTGGCCCCCAATGGGTTCACATTATCCTCTCCATTTCCCATATTCCGGTTGATTGTTCCTCATACTCCTCGCTTAGAGCGTCTCTTAATCTTCCATCTCTTCTTCAAAGATGGCCATGTTTTTACCTTCCTCCACCGTTCCGGTCTCTATTCTTCAATCTAATCCACTTTTCCTAGCGTGTCTCTAGCTTTGGCTGCTGTACGTGGCACGTTAATTTAATTGAATAATAATAATGTAACGCTATATCGTTAGGGATGTCTCTTTAATTTTGAATAATAATAATATGTATATATATATTTATATACGTACGTGTTTACGTGTACGTATTAGTGTGTGTGTGTGTGTGTATACATGCGGTTGTTATGTGTTATTAATGTGGGTGATTGCGAATTTTGTAGTTAAATATGTGTGATGACGTTGTGTCATCGAGTCGATCTCAAAGAACACGGTAAAATAATAATTTCAAATTTTATTTTACATTATTAATACATTTCCAACGTTGCAACGAAATAATAGTAATAGTAATTAGTAATTTTGATACATCAAATAAAACGCCCGTATAATGCGCGAATGGCAAAACAATATCTTTTATTCATTCAGGTTACGTTACAAACACATCGCGCACATATTCGTACATATACACATTTGAAAATTATTTTTTTTTTTATAAATTTATTATCGCGAGCTGACGATTATGGTCAAAGTAATTAAAAATGAAGGGGGCGCACCTAGTGGCACACTCCCGGTAACACCAATTTATGCAAGGTCAAGTGGTTTCCGACAGTTCAATCTCCGCGATTCATCGGAAGTGTCCAAGAGATCCCAAGCAAGTACGTTTTTGCTACATGTATTCTAGCATATTTGTGAATTACATCAGCTACATACTCTATCTGCAAATCTTCATGTAACGTTTGATTTGTTACATACCAAGGCGCCTTGGTTATCAGCCTGAGTATTTTGTTCTGCGGTGTCTGAATCATTTTTAGGTTTGACGGCTTCGCACAACCTTAAAGCTGCACTCCGTATGTCCAGATTGGTTTTAAAATTAAAAATTTGATGTCCGTTGATTGTTTCTCCATATGAGTCGGTAAATTTTTTTGACACGGATATCTAATTCTCTTTTCTGAACCTGTATTATCATGTTAGGCGGTTGTCTAAATACAGACCTAAGTGACAGTTGTTCTCGTACAAATAAGTCTATGCTATTAATCCGAACAGGTATGCTAGTTTTCTGTTTGTAAAATTGATATTTACCGATTAATTTTCATTAATTCTGATATTCCATTTGTTAAACGATACTTCTGATTTGTCAAGAGTTTTCTGTAATTTTTTTTTGCCTATTCTTGTACACCGTTAGTAAAGGGAAAGTCGGTTGTATACAACAAGTATAGTGTAGGACCTAGCACCGAACCTTAAGGCACACCGGCTTAAATAGGATGTATTTCCGAATTTTCATGTTCATATCGTACTTAGAAGTGTCTGTCTTTTATGTATGATTTTAATCGAAAATAACTAGTAGATGGGAGTAGGTATTTTAATTTGTATAGTAAGCCATCATGTCACACTTTATCAAAAGCTTGTTGCACATCGAGAAATGCTGCAGCACATACTTTTATATATATATATATATATATATATATATATATATATATATATGCGTATGTGTATGCATTATGTTATTGTAACTTACCGTACCAACACCTTCCATTCCTAATACAGATGTTGAAAAGAAGTAAGGCAATCCGGTTAGATCAGCTGTCATTGGTATGTTCGATAACGGTTGCAAATTCTTTAAACATATGTACAACATTAAAGTGACACCGGTAACATAGGCCGTATTGCCCAATGCTGAAACTAGTACTAAGGAGTTGTAAGAGGCGACCGGTGCGAAAATTGCCATCGCTAATGTAATTCCAATGATATAATGAGACAATTCGATCCTAGGATCAAGCTATAAACATCATTAGTTCTATAACAACACTTTGAATCATAATTTAGTCATCTGCATATATAATATGTATAATATATGACGCTCACATACATACACACACACGTGCACACAAACGGAAATTAAGGTGTAATATAGAAATATATGAAAGAATTGAAAAAAATCAGTGATACAAAAGATAAATCACATTTTACGCTTATTTCGAACGAATGGGTAAGCATCGTCTTACGATAAGATTATAATACGAGTGAAGAAATGTATAGAGCAGATCTCTGAATAGGAAAGAACAGGAATAAATTTAAGCAAAAACATCAACGTTCGTTCCGAGGGATTTTTTATAAATCGCATCGAAGGAAACTGACGGCTGAAAGATAGTAAAACATCCACTGGAAGAATGAAAGAATACCGTGGGGATGGGGTATTAAAGAAAATGGAGTGGGAACGTTCAATATTTCCGCGGTTTCGTAGTTGGCTAAATTCGATCAAAATGACGATTAATTTCGAAGTATTACGACGATAAAAGTTAAGTAAAAATCAACGGATTAGGTCGCAGTATCTTATAATAAATAGCGTGTCTTAGAAATACGACCACGTCATGTTTCTTTAAGATGTTGTTTAGGAATACGGTGCCGTTTTTTAGCGTACGTAATATTACGTTGAATGACGTCATAAAGCGGTGAAAAATAGATACCCGCTTTTAGGATGAACCAGAATTGTAAAGTTAGAAACACCGTTCTTCAATTGTGTGTAAATACTGTTCATTTTTTGAATAAACTTTTTTTTAAAAAAATGTACGTTTTAGCTTTATTAATATATTAGGTTTTGTTTTTTAAATTGTAGATACAGATATATTAAGTTTTTCATCTATTCTATTTTTTCATTATTTATATATATATATATATATATACCTGTTTTATTAATTTTTACACGAATTGTATCATCTATTATTTTTTCATGATTTATAATAAACTGTGTTTCACATTACTATACATGTTTTATTAATTTTTACACTAATTTATCATCTATTCTATTTTTTCATTATTTATAATAAACTGTGTTTCACATTGTACCGGTTTTATTAATTTTTATACCAATTCCCACAAGCTTTGTTTTAATTGAATTTTCCAATAATCTTTATTTTTTATATTATATAAAAAACATCGTGATTTCTTACAAAATCAATAAGTATTTCGTCGTCAACGCTACTCCAAATAATTTCACTCGTCTTATTAGATGTTTTGAATACAAATAAAACTGAAATATTTGCCGATTATATCACCGAAAAAAGAAAAAAATGTTGATAACAATGTTCATCACCGTAATGACGACCGCTTTAAAAGCAACGTTGCCGCGATTTCACCGTTTATTTAACAACGGTAACACACCATCATTTGTTTCCATTGTGAACGTTCTCGTGACGTCATTCAACGTATTATTACCGCCGCATGAAAACGGCACCGTACTCCTAACAAACCATAGCTTAACTGGCCATTGAAAACGTCGGGATAGACTTTAGTAAGTCGACGAGACCGAACGTTATTGAAGATTTTCGACGATTGTCTTTCGCACGAGTAAAATTTTTTTTGCGTTTGACGGTTTAGAAAATTATTAAATTTAAATATTAACGTTAATAAAAAAAACAAACCCGGGAATAAAAACAGCGACATTTTACTTACCTGTTTCAGACCGTTACTTATTACCAGTATGTAAATTGATTGCAGGCCGTAATAAGTCAAAAAAGCCGTTAAGTCGGTTACGTATCTGAAATGTGACAAGATACAACATTTATTCGGAGATAACCTGGCTATTATATAAAAAAAAAATTATATATATATATATATCAATACTAACAACAGGTACGATTAAATAACGGCGCATGGAATAAATAAACCGAATGCGATGGAAATTCGGAATAACGAAAACGTATTGGAAATAATAAAACTGTTAGGTCACGTAATAAGACGTAGACGTAATAGTAAAAAATATAATAGACGGTAAAGTTATAGGTAAAAGTCCAAGAGAAAAAGAACATCTATAACGAATAGTGTAGACCACGGGTCTGCAATCTTTTTTTTGGACGGCAAACCGTTTAAAATAATATATATTTTTAAGGGGCCGTATCACATGTTTTGTAATGTATTCATAGTTTTTTGTTTGTTTTTTTTTATGTTTTTTTTTTTTTAATCGAACAAATATTATTTAAAAACATAATAAATGTAATTAAAATTAATAATAAATTTATTTACGTGATACAATAACATCAGGGGCTAAAAAAAAAAAAGTATCCGAAAAAAGAGGATAATTTATTTTATAAACATCAAAATTTAATGCGAGTTTTGTTCTTCGATGTTTTCCGATATTAGACTGGATTTGTGAAATTCTCAAAATATTTTTCAAAATTTTCATCGGTCGATCTCGTTCTATATTTCGATTTTATGAAATTCATTCTGGAAAATGTTTCTTCGCTTAAATAAGCGCTCGGAAAGATGGATTATTTTGTAAAATTTTTTCAATTTGAAAATTTACTTTCTAGCAGATCTGAATAGAAACTAAATTCAAATTATTTTTATATACATTGTTCGATTGTAAACCACTCTAGTTATAAATTCTGTCTGGTGCTTTTAAAATATCAAATTTAATAAAAATATTAATATATCAGTTTTATTTTTTTTCATAAAATTCTTGAATGCGATAACGAAAATTTTCGTACGTAAATTTTAACGAATCAATTATTAATTAATATACGCCGATCGTTTTGTTAAAAACGTTTTTTGCAAAGTAGAAAAAATGGAATGTTCCACTTTTGAAATAAATAATTTTATTTCGCGTTGAAAACATTTCCCGTAAATAGCTCATTGATTTCCTTCGCCTTGCTACGAAATATTTAATTAAATGTGCGGTAAGTTTTATTAAAATTCGATAATTCTCGTATCGAATATAAGTAAATATCGGGAATTTCCGACGACACCACCTACCGACACGATACGCAATTACTGTAGCCGGCAAGGCGTCGTCTTTAATGAATAAATAAAAATACTAATAAAACAGTCCTAACGATGTATCGACTACGGAAGCTTGGAGTCGGTCTTCGCCGATCGAATTATTGGTTTTATTTTTCAATAAAATGTATCGAATATTTTTTTTCGACGAAATCCGTTCGTAATTTTTAATAGAAATTACTAATTGTTAAAATAGTCATTAAATAGGCACCACGGTATTTACATAGATATATGGTTCAAAACCTTAGCGAACCTACAACGAGTGTTATTCGTGGTTTTTTTTTGTGTTTCTATTTTTTTATTTATACGACGTGTATTCGTACTCCCCCGATTAGTCCACGTTATCAGAGGGTAAAACTCTCAACAACTATCCAGTTACAGACTAATACCTCTGAACGAACATACTATGCTCACTCGTGGAAAAGATCCTGAACGAGAGACTAAAATGGATTATAGAAAACAAAAAAAAAAAAACCTCCATAAATAAATATTGAACAAGTTTCGATACGGGTTTAGAATCTGGCAAATGTAGGTACAACAAGTTAATTAAATTGTAAAAAAAAAAAAAATTAGGCGATAATTTTATCAACGAACATGATTTTGAATATCGAAAAAAAACAACATTCGATAAACTATGATGTAACCAAATCATCGGTATTTAAATGAAAACCGATTTTTATTTCTCGGAAACATCCAAAATCAATAATTCGTTCAAGTACGATAGCTTTATTTACAATAGCTAAACGCGATTTGTCGGACATCGTAATGAGTTCAGTCTAACATGGTCTGTTCGTCGATGACTTTAATCATTTACACGACGTCCGCACCGTCCGCATAGCACGCGAAACAATATTTAGAAAAAAACCGCCGACAAAATTCAAAAATAGTCTGCTCATCTAGGCTTAAAATTGAAAGGTATTTAAAAAGCGTTCTGTCACTCAATCACGCCGTATCAGACTTCGTAATATTAAAACATCAACAACGATCAGGAAACTGTCGCGGCGGAGAAACGCAATAAATTTTGAAAATAAATTTTCAAAAATGACTGCTCGTGCAAATTCCGCAGCTAATAGGAAAATGTTTAAAAAATGCTTCAGTTTTATCAAAATAAGATGACGACTATATTATTATATATAGTAATTCGAAATATTCCCGGACATTATTATCCGAAACATTAAACTATCATCCATTTTGATAAACTCGGTTGTTTTTTATTTTTTATTTTTTTAATTCGTATAATAGTCGTAATAACATTAACTATTATAAATAAAACTCATTAAAGAGTACACGTCAATCGGGAAAAAAGAGCTCCAACCAAAAGTAAATCAAGATTAATCGTTTCGGTCGCGATGTCCACTGCGTACGGTATATGAAATTATTAACCGAAATTTTCTATTTTCTAGTTGACGTGAAATGTACTAATTTTAAAAATGTTATTGTGTAAATAAATTTAAAATTATCCGCGGTTCACTACTGTTTTTTTTTTTTTAAAATGGGGATGCCTTTACAGCATACCAAACTTGATATTGTACGTACGAACTAACTCACATTTTGATAAAAACACAACTTCTCTAGAAATATACCGCGTTACCTTTGGAATCTCGAGATAAAGAAGGGGCGACGCCTTGTACGGAGGATCGTGACACGGTGAGTGCAATAATTTCAGATTTAGTTCGGGACGTAATGTTATTAAAGAAAGACATTCGAGGGAAAAAAAACACGATCAGGATTATCAGGATTATCAGGATTATCAGGATTATCAGGATTATCAGGATTGTAAATTGCACGTACAGTATGGAAAATTCGTTGTTAAGTACAATTCCTTTTAGCGTTTTTGAAAAAGTAGAGAACAGTTGGCGTTAGAAGCGGTACTGTATGATCTCAACATCTTCAATAATATTCATAATTTGGAGTCGAAGTTTTATAAAATGTTAAATAAATTTGTTAAACTACAGATTTGAATTAATTATGAAAAATATAAATCAAAAAATTAGACAGAATAAAGGTGCGAATGTAGCGTAATTGAATTTTTTGTCGTTTAGCGGATAGAATATTTATTCGACTTTTAATTTGTTTTTTTTTAAATCTGCGCGGACGTACGCTGCCACGTTGTGGGACAATTTTCGCAATTATCTATAATTTTTCGATTATCGTATGAAAATCGTGTAATACCTGAATGTTCGCGCAACGACCGGACTGAACCAACCTTTAGCACCGTACAGCGTGCACATTTCCGTAGTCTCGGCATAACTCATACAAGGTATATTTAACGCCGCGCATAACCTGTGATTAATATCTATCTGTAAAAATAAACGATATAAAAGAAACCTTTAAATACATTTTTTAAATAAATAAATAAATAAATAAATAAATTATATATATATATATATATATATATATATATATATATATATATATATATATATAGATAGATAGATAGATAGATAGATAGGGGGTGGATGGGCAATACGGGTTCATCGGGTAATTTGGTGCCGCTTCTTCGTCGTCGTGAATCAAGAAAAAATATTCCAAGTTCTGCTGACATTGTGATACTACCAGCACCAACACATTATCGCATTATGTAGTATTACGTATAACAAATTAGAAGTAAAACACAGTCCAGTTTAGTTTAGTATTCAGCGTAACTGTCAGAAAACATTGTCCGGAATAAACGGTACCAGGTGGAACAGTAAACATACAATATTAGGAAAAGTTTTTGGTGAATTTGGAAATCCTGAAAATGCTTTGTATATTCCGTTAGTTGAAGCGCTCTTCCAATTTGCCAATGACAAGGACAATACTTCCATAGCTCGTGATAAAGCGAATAGTTATATTAAAAAAAAAATTGTTAAAATTTGAAACAATCGTGACTGCTCATATTTGAAATTTCAACTCCATTATCTATGTACCTTCAGAGTTCAGGACTAGATTTCATGAAATGCGATGATTTTGTTCGACATTTTAAAGAGAAAATTTCTGCGTTTAGTCGAGATAACATAAATGTTCAGAACATTTCGAAAAAATTTACTGAAAGCATGAATGCAACGTTTGAGGAAAAAAACTTCGATACGCACATTTCGGTGGAGACAGAATTTCCGGTAAAAAAGAATTCCGAAAAAAAAAAAAATCCGACGAATCGCCTTTAACACACAAGGATAAAGTTACTTATGAAGATTTAGTATGAGATGCAAATCGGAAATATGAAATGGAGACTCACAACTCAGTATTGGATACTGCGGTGGCAAAAGTAAACGAACGAGGAAATGTAGCGAAACTTCGCTTATTTGAATCCGAGAAACTTTCAAGAAATCAGTGAAGAAACATTACCCCTTAACGGTTTCAAAAAATTTAGTGAATTACTCACCAAATTTGAGAGCGAAGCGATTACTCAACATTTGAAAAAAGAATTGATCCATTTTGCTCAAAATTTGAAAAATTTTTAAAAAGTCTCACAGATTTTACGAAACCGATTTTAAATGATCCTGATTTTCCGGACGAAGATTTAGACTTGACTAATCAATAAGAAGAAGACGAATCGAAATCGAACACCGAACATTTTAAACCTGAACTATGCGGTTCTCGTTCTTCCAAATCTTACTGCAAAAATTGCATATCGTGCTGTTGGAATATTTTACAAAAATGTAGCCTGATTTCTGCATCCTATGGAGTAATAGGTTCGGCGTATACATATTTCGTTACACAATCCGTTACCTAAGTTGCTTGTGAAAGGAGCTTTTTAAAACTTCGATTTATCAAGAACCGATCACGTATAGCACAATGTCGCAGGAGTTACTTTCTAGCTGTATGCTTATGTCTATCTCGAGAAAGACATTCTTGAAAAAATCAGTAACGATCAAATTATCGATTTAATCGCAGTAAAATCGAAACTTTTGACGGAAAAACTCATTTTTTTTTAAAATAAGTATTTTTATTCTTTGTTTGCTCTTTCATTTTAAACTAAACAGTTGACGTTCTTTTTTCAAGTATCGTTTGTATTTTTTATTTTTGGTATCTAATTCATTCAGTCATACATTGTAAAAAAAAAGGGTACAAGCCAAGGTTTTTCATTGTTTTGTTTTTATTTTTAAAGTTTTTTTTCATTATTATTAATTTGTTTAAAAAGTTTTTTCCAAATTATATATAATAGATTAATTAATTTTTTATTTCATGCGTTTTTTATATATCTTATATTGTAATTGATTTTTGTATTTTCAAATAAATAAAAAAAAATTAGAGAAAGAAAAAAACCACAACCCCCCCACGTAAATTTTTAAAATACGTCCCGAAAACTGGCGCCGGTATGCGCTTTACCCGGTTGACTAATTATGAGTCCATCCGCCCTTGTATATATATATATATATATATATATGAAAATGTATAAATATATACATAAATATATACAATATATATAAAGAATATAAAATGTAAAAAATACTAATTCAGATGTTACAAATAATTGGTACTGAAAAGTCCATTCCGGTAGCGTAGTTACCGGTACTAAGTAATATAATACCTCTACACATCCGACGGAAAAAAGCTGCTAGAAAATAATGGACATATAACAGAAACGAAACCATCGTGTGGTACATCTAGATACAAATGCTGCAGAACGACTGAAATCGAGGGAAACCTGCATAAAAAAGCTCGGCTCGACTTATCGCTGACAAAATTTGACGATACGCGGGCTTGAAGATATAAATAGTCGTCTGAAAATCCGGATAACGCGTTGAACCACCCGGTTTTAATCTTCCGACGAAATTGCGGACGAAACTTGATCGTATCAGAACCGCAACATGGAAGATGCGGAAAAATGTTGAATACTCGGAGGATCAGAGACAATACGGCATGTGAGTGCGAAGAAAAGGAGCAAACAATCAATCACATCTTACAGAATTGTCCAACGCGAACATTAATCATTGGAAGGAGCTTGCGAAGCTGACAAAATCACCGAAAGAACGGGTTAAAAATTTTGTAAATTAATTTATAAGATAATTATGTAACAACTTCTATTTATACCCAAAAACGTACCAATAACAATAATAATAATAATAATAATAATAATAAGTTACAAGAATTAGCAAAACGGAAAATTGTGTTTATTAATTAATAATAATCAAATCAAATCAAATCAAATCAAATCATTTATTTATGTGCTAGTAAAGTACAAAATGAACATGTAATCTGAGAACTTCCGCTAATGCGCATAAGTTGCGCGACTTGCGGATAAATTAAAAAAAAAAAAAAAAAAAAAAATGACGACACCCATAAATAAACTTAACTCATAAGCACGGTAGTACGCAAAGAAAATAACATGCCAACACAAACCCCTACACACCGACCAGAAAGCAAAAAACACAAAATGGTACATACACACACATACATAAGTAACAACTATAAAAAAATGTATATAGATCAATAAAACACAATTAAAAAAATAAAATAGGTAAATAAAAGAAATAAATAAATAAGTAAATAAAACATGAACAAACAAAAGAAATTCAGAAAACGCATCTGTATGAAAAGAATATAATAAACGGTATAGGAAATGTTAATGTTTATATACAATTTTGCTAGTGTAATATACTCGGCAAGATACTTGCGCCATCTGCGATTTATTAAATCAACCTTTACAACGTTCGGTAACGAATTAAATAGAACAGCACCGGCATAACTAGCCTGCATTCTTGTATGATATTTTCTATATAGGGGAACTATTACAGCTTTTTCATCATTCGCTGACCTCAATCTACCTCCCGAAATTGCAATACGAAAACCCTTCCTGTTCTTACAAACGAAGTTCAAAAGTTGTATTTCATACAATTGTTTAATGGACAAAATTGATCCTTTGACATATGCCACCTCACCAGAAGTAAAATTCCCTTTAACACTGAATTTTGTAAAGTTTGTAATGGTGTAATGTGATAGGTGGCAGCTCCTCCCCAGTGAACGATGCCAAATAATAATAATAATAATAATAATAAAATAATAATATAAAATAATAATCGGTTAGCGAATGTCAATCTGCAATCAGACGTTGCGCTTTTCAGCTATTAGACCATTGTCGAGTAGACGTAAATAAAAACAAATTAGAAATATAGACAATTTTCGAATAATATAAAAGGATAAAAAAGAAACAGATAAAGAAAATACTTAACTTATTATTTCAGCTAGCTAAAATTATCGTGATTCCTAAGCCTGGAAAACCTCATGAGTTACTGCAGTCCTACAGACCAATATCACTCCTTTCAAATGTAGCAAAAGTCTTTGAAAACCTTTTTTTACTTCGGCTTAAACCTATTATTGATCGCGCTGCAGTCATTCCAAACTGGCAATTTGGATTTCGGAACCAGCACTGCACCTTGCAACAAGTTCAAAGGGTCACTCAAATAATAGAACGATCCTTCGAAGACAGTAAATTCTGTCCCTCGGTATTCCTCGACGTCGAAAAAGCCTTCGACCGCGTATGGCACGAACGTCTCATCCACAAACTGAGCAGAATACTACCGTATAACTTCTGCGAAGTACTGAAGTCATACTTGTACAAAAGAAGCTTCAAAGTTGAATTTAATGGACTCTTATCAAATCGTCATATGATTCAAGCTGGAGTTCCGCAAGGAAGTGTACTGGGTCCCATGTTGTACCTAGTCTGCTGACATTCCTACGATTCCTTCGGTAACAATTTCTATGTTTGCAGACGATACTGCTCTTCTTTCAGTCAGTAGCTCTTACGAGATGGCAGTCAAAAATCTACAGTTAGCCATCGACAACATTTGCGACTGGGCCAAAAATTGGAAAATTAAATTAAATGAAAATAAATCTACCAGAGTCGATTTTTCTCTACGTTCCGTCGGCTATATTCCGTCAATCGCGAATGGAAAGTCTATTCCGACTAGCGAGTCCGTCAAGTACTCGGGGATGCATCTCGATCGCCGCTTGAACTGGAATCATCATGTCAAAACCAAGAGCTAGGAACTTCGCCTTAAATTACGTAAGCTCTGTTGGCTGCTTGGATATCATTCACCTGTTAGTTTAGCAAACAAACGACTTATTTATCTATCTATTCTAATGCCCACTTGGTGTTATGGCATCCAACTCTGGGGCACCACGAAGAGATCGAACAGGCTCATTATTCAGAGATTTCAAAATAAAGCACTTCGTTTGATAGCTAAAGCCCCTTGGTATGTCCCCAATGCTTTGCTACATCGCGATTTAAAAATTTTTGACGTCGCCGCAGCTGTTAGCCTTCACGCCAGGAAGCACGCGGCAAAACTTTATGGACATCCGAATACAATTGTTGCTGAACTTCTCAATACAGAAGGAGACACTCGTAGATTAAGGCGGACTAAACCGCACGATTTATTATAACTTATTCTTTTATTTACATATTCATATTAAAATTTAGATTTATGTAAAACCCTAATTATAATCTTAGTTCGTGATAAGGCATTGGCCGAATCCGTACCTTCGCTTATGTATTTTCCTATATTAAATGTATTGTGTGTATGCCTTTGGGCAGTTCAATATTACAAATAAACAAAAAAAAAACTTATTATTTATTTTTGTATTTTTTCTAAGTTTTCAATTTTGATTTTTTTTTTACTTAATTTAGATGTACGATAATACAAAAAAAATAATCAATTAAAAAAAACCGTTATTTCTAAACTAATCCGATATGGAACGTCTACTATCAGACTACTTTATAAATAACTGTGTTTTTTTTTCGCTACCCTAATTTTTTTTTATATTGTACATATAAATTAAGTATTTTATTTTTATACAATAATCACAATTATTATTGTTATTATTATTTCTTTAAATTCAGATAAATTGCAGGAAAAAATTAAAACGGGCCACAATGCGTGCGGCACTACCAGTTAACGAATACGGCGTGTGAGATCGAGGGGAGTCAGCGAATCGCCTGACTTCGTCACTATTATCTAGCAAATTAATAGCCAGCGAATTACAGATCTAGCCTTTGCACGCTGTACGTTCGTATTTCAACATTGACCTATTTTGTATCTTCAGATCTCTGTGAAGATGTTCATTTCGAGTGTACTAGCGTGCGTTAACTAGGGATCTCAGTACCTTAGATCGGAATCGATGAATAATTTTAATTCTTGAACTGTTCACCATAGTTGCAGTCCGTAACTACACACGCCGGTTTGAGCATGGTGTTATAAAGTACCAACTTAGAACTCGCAGAAAGTTCAGATTTCCTTTCTAATAGTCAAATTATAAATTTTTTATACATCGTGTATATATTTTTACGTTTATGGTCTTTATATATATATATTATAATATATATGTTTAATATATTGGAGAGTAGTGATTTTATAAATTATAAACCGAACAAAATCATAACACAGTTTAATCACTAAAAGTTTATTATTGCAAAGCTTTTCGACAGTTACGCCATTTTCAAGCATAAACACTAAACATTACATATATATTATATATATATATATATATATATATATATATATATATATATATATATATATATATAAATTTGTCAATTTTTAATACTTTTTGTTGTTTATTTATTTATGATCTAAAAATCGCTACATTGTTCAAATTATAAATTACGGTACACGAAATTGTTAAAATGATTTCGAAAGAAGAATAAAAAGATGAAGAAGAAGCTTTATTTCATAATGAGATATGCATAACAAGGGATTCAAAAAGTTAAGTTATACTTTAAAACAGTCAAATAGTATGACTAAACCTCTAGAAAATTAACAAAACAAATGTTAGGCTATGGGAAAACAAGCAAAAATCTCGACTTCGAAAGTTCAGTATATAAAGCCGCGTATAATATAATACCGTTTTTTTAGATAACGCGAGATTATTTCTAATGCGGTTATATAAATATTTTTAGAATAATGCGGTTATATAAATATTTCTAGAATAATGCGTTATATAAATATTTCTAGAATAATGCGTTATATAAATATTTCTAGAATAATGCGTTATATAAATATTTTTAGAATAATGCGTTATATAAATATTTTAAAAATTGTCACATTTTATGCCGATGAATAGTGCATTATTACGAGAAGTTAATCTGTCTAGCGCTAAAAGTTTATGCACTCTGTATATAAGGGACATTGCGACTGAACAAACGTCAGCTGGAATTTTTAAAGAAGAGGAAAAATTTAGAATTCAGATCATCAAAAGAAGAGGAAAAATTTAGAATTCAGATCATCAACTTGGAGCATTAGCTTAACTGTATTTCCTATAGATGGCGATATAACGGCATATACATCGTATATTTCCGTAAGCATTTATTATCTGCTATTACATTGTAATTGTTACGATATATTCACGAATAAAAAAGCGTTTCGGAATTTTTCCCGTTAAAGCGAATAGTTATTATAATTATAAATCGTTAAGTGAAATCGGCTCTTAAAAATTATAGTGGCACATTAGGAAGGTACTCCAGTTTGTCATTAGAAAACAAACATCTAGTTTACAAAATAATTATAAAGCCTATTTGGGCATACGGTTTAATATTACGCGGTTGCGCAAAAAATACACGTATAAATTAGGATAAAGAACAAGACCGTAAGAGTCATCGTCTTCCTACCTTAGTACGTATCGAACCCCATACGCTACATCGAGATTTAAATATCCTATACGTGAAAGACGAGATCAAACGTGTTGTTAAGTAAAATATGTAAGCCGTTTTGAAACACACACAAACGTATCGACCATCAATCTGACACTAGTCTAGATGTTCGTAGGTTAAAACGTAGTCGACCGTTTGATCTAGCCTAATATCTCAGTGAGGTCCATCGTTGGATGCTAACCCTCTAACAAGTTATTTCGCGTTTCAGTCTATTTGCTACTACCGGGTCAGTTGCAATTTTGTAAAAATATAAACAAAAAAACTAACAATTTGTCGAGGAGCGTGGCCAAATCGATCATCGTCAATCAGAAGATTACGGCATCTCGCCTTCACCATTATACCTTTCGGCGTGTATTTCTATAAATATACGTATCGTCATAGTTGCTCGATCTTGTTAAGGTTGGTGGACTGCTAGTTCGAAATGTCGGAATTCCATTTTTCCCCACGTTATTCATATCATGTTGTTTGTAAATCGCGTTGTATTTCTTCGACACATTTCATGAACAAACAACAACAGTCTCAAATTAGTTATGCAGCCAAAGCAAAACAAAAATCAATTTTGTAAACTGCTGACTTCAACAGCATTGACCAGAAACTAAAAATCATATTAAATAAACTAGAAAAACAAGAACGTGAAAACCAAACTATAATATTGAGATTAGACCGCCTTGAAAAATCTAAAATCAAAGATGACCGTTCTCATGATGGATGAGCTTAGAATTCTAAACTGGAATGCTAATGGACTCAAAAACCGGATAGACGAATTACGGGCAACATTAGATATAGAAAAAATTGATATATGTTTAATCTCAGAAACCCACTTTACAAAAGAAAACTATATCAAACTAAGAGGATACCACTGCTATCATGCAATACACCCACGAAATACCGCACGAGGTGGCAGTGCAGTCATAACAAAAGAAAGTATAGTGCAATATCATGATTTTAACCTAGAAAGAGATGACTATCAAGTAACCGCGGTCAATGTAAAAACCAACAAAGGATGGCTAACAATATCGTCGATATACTCGCCACCCAGAAGTAAACTAAAATCCGATGACTACACAAATCTATTCTCCAAACTTTCAGGGAAATTTATACTTGGAGGCGACTTTAATGCTAAGAATATTGCTTATGGCTGAAATACTACAACCAAAAAAAGGGAAGGAACTAATGCAAGCAGTGCTGCACAATAACTGCGCCAAGTATTCTCCAGTGGTAAACCAACATACTGGCCAACTGATCCAAATAAAAGGCCAGATCTGATTGATTTCTTCATAACCAAAAACATTTCATCCAATTACATACAAGTAGATGAAGATATTTCACTAATGTCAGATCATTCCGCAATGATCATGACACTAAGTAAATATATCATCAAAAAGAAAGCGGGTCCAACGCTTACCAACAAACGAACAGATTGGAACTTATTTAAAAAAAAAAAACTGGAAATATATGTAGAATTATCAGTAAGGATCAAGAATACGGATGAACTAGAGAATGAAGCTGAAACTTTTGTGCAACAAATTCAGCGAGCAGCTTGGGAATCTACACCGATGGTTACTCAAATAATAAAAGGCAACAATTATCCAAAAGAAATCAGATATCTAATCGCTGAAAAACGCAAGTTGAGGAAAAATTGGCAGAAAATGAAAAACCCAATAGACAAAATTAATTTAAACAAAATTACCGGGAAAATACGGAATGAAATTAGAAAATTGAAGCAGACCATGTTAAATTCGTTTCTAGAAAACCTGACAGCTGATGAGTCCACTGATTATTCATTATGGAAAACATCCAAAAGACTGAAAAATTCTACCATGCAAATGCCGCCAATCAAAATGAATGGTAAATGGGCCAAAACCAATCAAGAAAAAGCTGATATGTTTGGGGAATTTCTAGAACAAACTTTCAAACCATTTGAAGATAAACGATGTAGAATTGGCCAAGACACCAAGTATGAAAATCAAGTCATCAGGCCTATCACACCAAAAGAAATACAAATGGAGATTAAAAATAATGTAAGCCCCAATAAGACACCTGGCTTTGACTTAATCAAAGGAGAGTTACTAAAACAACTAGCCAAGAAAGCGATAATAAAGCTGACGCACTTACTTAATTCCGTGATCAGACTGAAATACATCCCTAGAATTTGGAAATGTGCGGAGGTAATATTGATACCAAAACCAGGAAAAGACATAAATGACGTAAAATCATATCGACCAATATCATTATTACCAACCATTGCAAAATTATTTGAAAAACTGTTACTAAAAAGGATAAGCCCAATTATCGAGAGGGCCAAACTCGTACCGAAACACCAGTTTGGATTTCGCAACAAACACTCTGCCGTGGATCAAGTCCATAGAATTACCCACATAATTGAAAAAGCACTTGAAGAGAAAAACGTTTGCTCGGCTGTTTTTTTAGACGTGGCGCAAGCCTTTGATAAAATCTGGTACGATGGGCTGTTTAACAAACTGGACAAATTACTACCACTAAACTACAGAGAAATACTAAAATCCTATCTCTCAGATCGATTTTTCAGAGTTAAATGTGAAGACAGCTATTCGAGCATTAGAGAAATCAAAGCTGGTGTACCACAAGGGAGTGTACTTGGCCCAGTTCTGTACCTAATTTACACGAGTGACATCCCATGCTCCGCTGATGCTATAACGGCAACCTTCGCTGATGACACATCGGTTATGTGCGTAGGCAACAATGTTGATGAAGCAAATAAAACACTGCAAAAATCCATTGACAATATATTCGAATGGTCTAAACGGTGGCAGATAAAATTAAATGAAACAAAATCAACACACATAAATTTCACCAATAAAAAAGAGCCATATATTTCGGTAGTAATCGATGGTAAATTAATACAACACAGTAATACTGCGAAATACCTAGGCATGACACTAGATGCCAAACTAAGATGGAAAGAGCATGTCAAAAAAAAAAAAAGGAAAGAACTTGAATTAAAATACAGCAAAATGTATTGGCTAATTGGTAGAACATCTAAACTCAGTATTCAAAATAAACTGTTGTTGTACAATCAGATGTTGAAACCGGTGTGGACCTATGGCTTACAATTATGGGGTTGCACTAAACCAACAAATATAAATATTATACAAAAATTTCAGAATAAAGTGCTGCGATGTACTGTCAATGCACCCTGGTACATCCGAAATACGGATCTTCATAGAGATCTTAGTATAACGCCTGTCAATGAGGAAATCAAGAAAATAGCGGTAAATCATGAAAAAAGGTTATCCAGACATCCAAATCCTGAGGTTATCCAGCTCTTGGAAACGGAGAACCTGCTTCGCAGACTCAAACGGAAGAAACCGTTCGAACTCTGCCACTGATGTTACTCGTATTGGAGATACACAGAGGTGCAGCAGTACCGACCAAAATGATGATCTAATCCAATGGGAAAAGATTATTTTACTAATTTTATTTTTTCTTCCTATCCTATTAGGTTAAATAAATTAAGTAGTTAATTAGTATTTACTCTTTATACTAGGTACTATGTAAAAAAAAAAAAAAAAAAAAAAATTCATTCTTCGTCTTCCTCTTGATCTTTTCCCTTCTACGGTGTGCCTTTAATTAGTCATATTAAATATGTTCATTGTGTCCGAATTAAATATGTTCATTGAGTCCGAAAATATGACCTTTTGTATCTTCGTTCTCTTAATTTTTCTACTAAGCATCTATTTTCACAGATTGATTTAAATACTTTGTTTGTTACTAATTTTCTCTATTCACAGTACGCTTTTCGTTCTCTTCCAACACCGACTTTAAAAAGAAATATTGAAACTAAACTATTTATTACACTGAAAAATTGAAGTTGAAGCTCCGTATCCTAAAAAGATCCATACACAAATGTCCATTCTGGAATCGCCCATATAGGGTGTTGTGTAAAATGCGGACTCTGATTGCAACAAAAACCCTAACTCCTTACCGAAATGTACGCGTTGTGAAGAAGAGCGTGCTTAAAAATATAACGGTTGTATTATCTATCAAAATCTGTATGAAAGGAAGTAGAAAACCACTGAAAATACTGACGTTGGAAATTTATTGCAAATTAAGTCTCCGTAATAATTCAATTAATACAAACTGATACGCTACTTCTGCTGCAGCTTTATAAAGCAAAGGTGTAAGTTAATCAATTCGCTAATCCTACAGATGGTACTGCAGAAGCCGAAAATTTTGTAGCTACTAATGTCAATAGTAAGAATATCATAAATTAAGATCATAGTACCGAATTTTAAAAATACACTAACTTCTTCGATGAATTTGAAACCGTACTCAGTAAGTCGATACAGAAAAAAACACAATTTGGAAATATATTCCTGAAATCTGAGAGCAATTGGTATCCTCTTAATTTCTAAAACTGATTTCACGGGAAAAACCACAATTATTGTACATATTTTACCTGAATTCCTGATGGAAAAGCTCACGGTGGAAGCGCGATCATTATTAAAATTAACATTAAATACTATTAGGTTCTACATCTGAAAAAGACGTTCAATCCACTAATGTAATGGTATATTCACTCGAAACAAAAATTTTAATCTCCGCACTCCCGAAAATCACAAAAACTTAACAAACAAAAAACAAATCTGAAGTAAATATTTCGGTATTCTGTAGGTTCATACCTGACGGGAACTGGAACGCGAAAAATGTATGATGGACCTCATGATTTTCTAACACTGGAGGAAAGTTCTTAAATAAAATCATGTTAAATGAAAATGTCGGTTGTGTGGCATCAGGTGCACACCGACGTATTGGGGCCCACACACATTTGAATAAACGTCCTTAGATTTTTTTCTTTTGTAACTAATGGGATTTCAATGTTAAATACAAAAGCCGATTGCAATTTTTTATTTATGCTCAGATAACAGCGCCGTAATATTCCGACTAAGCATAGGGCTAAAATAAATCGAGAACATTCTCCCGTTTTATGTAATAAATATATACATAATTTAATAAATTCTACATATTAAAAATATATTTATCACTAAAATTATAATCGGATGTAAATGCAGCAGTTTGGTATGTCGCTGAAACTATTCGGGGGAGTATTTGTACGGAAATCTACTCCGAAAATAAATAAAATAAAACAAATAAATACTAGATTTGGTTGTGAGAAAAAACAAATCATCCGTAGAGAATGTCGAAATCCACATTATAAAATAAAAAGTCGTACGACCTAAAAACCTTTAATGTTCGAAATATTTTTCTTACTATTTCTGTCATCAAGTGACGTCACCGTATCCGGAATAGGCGACTACTTACTTATATAATATATATTTTGTTTTACAGCGTGAGTAGCGTATACAAGGCAATCATATAATAATATGTCGTTAGCGTAGATAGACATACATACATATGGGAGACCGCTATTCCTATATTATTCTGAAATTTCTGTTTCTGGGTGTACCTTTTGCAATTCTAGAGTTGACACTTCTGGTCCTTATGATGATACTGTAAGTTCAAAATAGGACAAAGATCAATCTCCGATTTTCGCAGAGTCAAATTTCGACAGCCTTTTGTTATTTAAGGAGCTATCTATGCTAAGCAAGTTTAAATGTAGCCTTTAATTTTTTTCTTCTCTTTTTATTGCACTATTAAGTTAAGTGGTGATTATCTTTTTATAATTAAGTAGAGGTTTATTTTATTTTATTTATTATTATTATTATTACACGTGAAACCTCATTTTTTGAATCGTGGTCAATGCCTGCTTCTACTTTTACGTGTATATTTTCTAAGGCTATTTATGTATGCGTGTACGTCGGTTTAATACGTATTTTTTAGTTTGATATTGTATATTCTTGTTTAATTTTGTATTGTTTTTTTTTTCACTACTTTTTGTATATATATATATATATATATATATATATATATATATATTTAAGGAAGCACATTTTTTTATTGTTAGTACTTATTTTCATTTTTTTTCTCTTTCTCTTTTTTTTGTCTGTATCTTCAATACAAACTCATATTAATCATTTTTAATGGTTGAAGAGACTATGTTCATTTATTCCTTCTCCATCTTTGTTAATTTTATTAATATCTCTGCTTTGCATGACCATCCACCGTTATTTAAACATAATTTTTTTTTTCTATTCCCTTTTTAGTGGGTTAAAATTCCATACGCTGATTTTGGAACTTAGCAGCACTTGCCGGGGCGCATGTGTTGCTTTCAAAAATACAATTTTTACATAAAGTTTCAGTGTCTTTTGAAGAAAACCTAGCAAGATTATTTATATATTTCGAAGTATTTTATTTAACCTACGTATATTTCTATCGTAAGTAGTTATAAATATAGCGACTCTACAGACTTTTCATTGCACGCTCTCACACACGCTCGCTCGCACGCACACACCAATACGATTAATACAACTGTTGGTGATGCGCGCACCTACACACTTACACATGCACACATGCTCGCTCGCTTGCACTCACACACATACACTCATACACACATGTGCATGCAATTGCGTGTATGAGTGTATGTGTGTGAGCGCGAGCGAGCGAGCGAGCGAGTGTGTACACGTGAGTGCGAGTGCGCGTACGAGTGTACAAGTGAGTGCGAGTGCGCGAGCGTGTGTGCATGTGTAAGTGTGTAGGTGCGCGCATCACCAACAGTTGTATTAATCGTATTGGTGTGTGCGTGCGAGCGAGCGTGCGTGAGAGCATGCAATGAAAAGTCTGTAGAGTCGCTATATTTATAACTACTATCGTATTATCATATTTTTTATTAATTTATTTAATTATATATATATATATATATATATATATATATATATATATATATATATATATATATATATATATATATGTGTGTGTGTGTGTGTGTATGTAATACTCACTATAACGATCGTCATGTAAGTAATTATAGCGCCGATTAATAAACCGAACACACTACCGACTAGTAAACCAGCGTGTTTCATAGCGTATCCCATAGCTAATAATCCGGTACCGAGACTTCCTTTTACTATGTGCAGTAGCGCGCCAATGTCTCTATATGTCGCGGAAACAAAAAGAAATTCACGCGTTAATTATTAAAATGCCGTCGATAACGCTGCTATGTTAGTTTTCATGGCTGGTCTTATTGCGTGTACTATCTCGCGCAAAAATTCTATACGCCTAATGTTAGTCTGTATCGTACGATAATTTCAGACTGCATCTATTAATGTCGAAATTGAAATCGGGAAATGGTTTTTTATTCTTTAATTTTCGACACTTTAATTTCGAGACGTTATTTTTTGTCATACGATCCAAATAAAAGAGGACAATAAGTCACAACGATGACGATAGAATTTGGTATTAATGCGGTATTTCTCAACGGACACTATCCGAGAGTTATATATACATATATCTTTGTGTACAATATAACGAGCTAAACTCGGTGGTTCTTAAATTCGAGCTGTGTATGTCGTCCAAGACGTTCGAATCGTATGCCATTATAAGACCATCTGCAGCGAATTCCATGATATAACCGTTCTTGTATTGTCTAATCACCTCCTTAACAGTGCGTATTTTAAGAACCCTGTGTAAGTCGTCGTTCCGAATATACAATGGTGACGATGAGATGCCACGTAGCACTCTACTGTTAATATCGGAATTGCGAGGATTATTTTGTATATTAATAATTTATAGTTGTAATAATGACATTTTAGAAGGAACAAATCTTCAGTTATTACTGATTTAGGATGTATGGGTTATCGAAATTACAGTATTTTAATAAAAATCTGTCGGCAAGCGTGTTTCTTCCGAGATGTAAGGGAGCGATTTTAGTTTCTACTTGATGGCTATCAACGAGGACAAAAAATTACCTGTAATAAATCTCGGGATAACATTTTTCAGAGTATTCAGGATTCTGAGATGCGAAGTATAAGCCGAACCATAGAATATAGAGTCATAATCAGGTCGACAGAGAATTAATAATTTGTATAATAAGGTAAGGCTAGAGGGGGTCAGAGCCGCGAGTTGTATATAGACTTTAACGGGTTCGAAAATGTCGAAAGCTGATCTTTAAGGTTTTTGAGACGATGGCACCGAGTAAGTCGGGAATCTAAAGTTACGCCTAAGTATTTCACGCAAGAGGGTATTAGCTGGTCTTTTATTCGAATATCAGTATTTTTCAAGTTGTTATGGTCTCAATGTGAAAATAATAACATATTTGAAAGGTGATATATCCAATCCTATATTATGGAGGAATTGATTACACAGATTTATCATTTGGTTATTCACTGCGATACTATCAGTTATAATTCTATGTGTATTAAAGAGAACAAAATCACCAGCGTGCGATCAGATCCTAGAATCGGTTGGAAGTTGGATATTAAAAATAGAGTGCACGTAAATATTAACCCGTTCAGTCATACACTATAAAATCTTAACATTAAAAATGTTATAGGTGGGTGTTTATTATACCAATGCTGTTCCTTCGGTGAACCTTAGATAATTTTATATTATAAATATTTTTACAATTTAGACATTTCATGCGTAACAATTTTTCTTAATATTAAAATTTCTCGTTTTCACGTCCCATATAGTGGTTTAAATAAAACTGGGCTTACGACTTAACCTTGAGGTAGGCCAGTAGATGCAACTCTTAAAGATTACTTCCTTAGTAACCGGAAGAGGAAACTGTAACTTTCTGTTATGAAGCAGATTACAAATACATAATTCCTTAATACCGTCGGTATGCCTATAGCTGCTAACTGTTGACATAATATGGGGATATGAACGTTATCAAATGTACCTTTAATATCGAGAAAGGTGGCAATTGGAGAAGTTTTTATTTAAGGATGGCAGATAAATGTCATTAACTCATTGGGCAATACAGTCTAGAATTCCAAGCCCGAGTGTAAAACGAAAAATCGCATGAGGGAGAATCCGTTGATTTTCAATCCACCACAGTAGTCTGTTATTAATTACCATTTCGAAAGACTTTCTAAGGCAATATGTTAGTGATATAAGTCTTGAGATGTAACAAAATGATGATGATGTATATATATATATATATATATATATATATATACATATCGCGAACACGCAACTAGAAAATCACAAATAGAGTACACACAGTAGAAATAGTAACCATACGCGGATGATATTTTCATCGAGTAAAAATTCCAAAAAAAAGTAATCGCGAATAATAACGTTAGAAAACTAAATTAAAGGATATTATACATATATATTTTTTCATGTAAATGTAAAAAAATGTGAAAAGAAAATGTAAAAATGTGAAAAGAAAATGTAAAAATGTGAAAAAAATGTAAAAATCAACATGTATTTAAAAACAAATTAAAACAATTATAATAGCACGGCATACACGCACTCAAAAGCAAAAATTTTGACGATACAAAATTTAATAAATAATAAACGTATAAAGTATAAATAGTAATGATCGGAAAATTAAACAAAAAACCATCGTAAAACAGACAATCGACTAACGTGAGTATATATATATATAGATAGGGGAAAAAGACAGAGATAATATTTTTGAAAATGAATCGACTCTCTAAGGACTCGGATCGGAGCTTATCATCTACTAATTAACCATCGGGTTGGTTTCGAAGAAAAGAAAATTACCGGCACTGTTTCCGTCGATTTGAAGGCAGCATATGGCTCATGAATTACTGCTGAAGAAGATATATGAAATGACAACAGATTTCACATTTATGAGAATTGAAGAAAATGTCCTGAAAAATCAACTAACGTCGAATGGAAAACAAAGTAACCGTTGGAAATACTGAAAGAACGGTGTTCGCTTTGCTTTTTATGCAAATGACGAATCAACGGGAGAAAAATCTAGGCGTTTCATTTATGCGCACGATCATGCACTCGCTAGTTAATTAGATAAATTTGAAGAAATAGAACAACTGAAATTCTTGAAGAATTCGATAAATACTACGTTCAAAATGTTTTAATTCCTAATCCGGCGAAGTCACAAGTATGCACTTTCCATTTGAGAAACAGCGAATCTTAAAGAAAATTAAATGTGGCGAAGGAGTGTAGTCCTCTAATGTCAAGAAAATCCCATCATACCGGGTAGAAGTTTGACATTTCGAGTGCATTAAATGTTAAAAGGAAAAAGTATATACAAGAAAGGGAATTATGAAAAAATTAATTGGAACATGAACAACACCAGAAGTAGAACATGAGCAATAGGCATTTCGATAGCGGAATATGTTTCCTACGTACCGGCACATTCAACGTATGTAAAAAAAAAAAAGGTTGTACTAACAGTGCGTTTACTGGTTGTCTTAGACCTTAAGGTCACGATAATATTCAAAGCCATATCGATAAGAGCGCGAACGCGTAATCCTACGGAGAAATAAGGGTATTATACAAGATGCACAAGAAATCCTTGCACCAGGCTTCAATCAAGAATCGGTAATATAGAAGACATTGAACCGAATACAAAATGAGTGTCGTCCGACAAGAGAGAGAATATGTCGGTCATTGACAGAGAATTCTAAATGAGATTGTGGAGACATTCAGTCGATGGACCACTTATTGTAATACGGACTTCCGGATTTTGGTGCAATATGACTAATTCTTACGAACGCCGATCGGAATGCTCTACAGCTAGCAAAGTATCGATCCGAGAAAATATTAACACCGCAGTAGTCATGCACATTTAACGAACGGTAGATATACAAATAGAAAAGGAAATATCGATATTAGAAACCTAGTTCAAGTTTAATAGGTAGAAAGAGTGTGTTGTCTATACGATACGCGATGAAAATTGATGAAAATCCTTATTCTAAGAAACCAGCGATAGAAACGTCGAAATTAAAAACAGGTTATTTCAATTTTTTTTTTTTCAAAAATAGTATGATAGAAATACAACTTTAAATTATGAAACTTACCAATTAAGTTTAATGCCACTCTAAATTCCATTTACAATCTTAACTTACATTTTTAATTCGATATAATACTATTATCATCTAAAATGAATAGTGAAAATAACAATATAAGAACATTAAATCGTAGTATATAAAATTATAATTTTTTCTATTATTTATTTCCTCAATAGCTAACATGTTGAATTCTTTATATTTACTATTTACCAATTCTTCTGCTTTACATTCTATTACAATATCATTACAATTACACCCCTGCAACATATGATAAACCGTATCCGCAAAATTACATCGAATACAGTTATCAGTTTCAGCAATACCAAAACGTTTTAAATAAGTTTTGAAACTACCATGTCCAGTAATAAATTGTGTGTTATAATAATTGGGAATAAAATAATTATTACGGAATCTATCATTTATATTTGGAAAATACTGATACGTTAAGCCACTATATGTATTCCACATGATTTGATATTGCTCTAAATAATATTGATTAAGTACTTTTTTAAACTGTTTATCGTTTAAGTGTTTGCCTTCGTATTTATATTTGTTATTAATATAATCTACTTGATTAAATTCGTGTGTTAAATTAATATTGTTTTTAATGTAAAATAAATTAATATGTTTACGTATTTCTAAGTCTCATAATTCCGGCTATTACTATCGAAGTCCAGTAACTAGTAGTTTTATATCCTTTAATCATTTTAATAGCTATTGTTCTTTGAAATGATCTTATTAACGTTTTAAACCTTTTAATTTTTAACATATCGTCGTAAATACTACTGCTATAGATTATATTTGGCATAATTATGGATTTATACATAATTAGTCCTTTTTTATAATTTACTCTATCATTGTTATTATAAAGTTTATTAAAAATATGTAAAAATTTGTTTATTTTATTCTTAATGGAAATGGTTATAGAATTTTAAATTGTTATCAATTGTAACTCCCAGGTATTTTATACTTGTCACGCGTTGAATATTAATATTATTATTTGTTAAATTTAATTCTTTGTTTTTAAATTTTTTGTTAAATAAAATATATTTTGATTTTGTCATATTAATATTTAAATTATAATCATTTAAAAATTTTTCAATTTCCTTATACACTCTACATATATTTACTTCCATAATGTTTTCCTTCCTATCCGCAATTATCTTATTTCAATGGTAATGTAAAATAAGTGTACTAACGATAGTCGCGATGATTAAAGTAAAGATCAAGTTTGTTCGTTCGATCGAAAAAATAAAATCGACTAACATGGATGTAAATACGTCCAAGAATAAGGTTCCTGATTTGGACGAAATAAAATCCGGAACAGCCGATGCTGCTGGTCCTTAGAGAACGGAAGTCGGCGAACGATAAGTTACGGGTTCCACACAAAAGGAAACAAACCGATGAAAATCGAAATCGGCTGATCAACAACCGGTGGTTACGAAGAAACGTCGTTCCGCAAGACGAAGCAAGAAATCGAAAAAAAAAAAAGTCGGAAGGAGGAGTTACTGATTAAAAAGCGTTCAGAAATAGGAAGTCGTTAAAGTCGAAAAAAAATGACGATTGATTCTATGTGAATTATTCCGTTTCCGATAAGCCGATTGTTTTAAATTAGAAATATAATAATTCCGGAGAATTGAAACCTCATTTCTCCGAATTCGTTCGGATATTTTTTTTTTTTTTTTTTTTTTGTCGTTATCAAATATTTGAAAAAATACACGTTTCAACCGTTAATTGTCCTTTCGTTAAAATAACTTCAAAACGACACGAACTTGAATATTTCCTCTGTGAATGTATATATTAGTATATCGAACAAAAGAAATGTAACTAAACCTAATTTTGTACATTGGTCAATAATTTAAGTACGCTATTATAAAACATTTGAAATAAAGTCAAAATGCGTCGGAACATGCGAATTGTAAAAACTGGTAAGATAATTATATATTGAAAATACATTAGAACAGCCGGTATTATGTTGCGCTACAACACATTTTGAAGAGCTGTTAAGCCTGCATTGCCGTCTCTATATATACACACGTTTATGAAGTGTAAAAAATGGTCCAAAGTGTTCTCAGGATGAACGCCCGTACTACTGCGATTGTTTTCACTACATTATTATTTTTTTCAGTTTTTTCAGTTTTTTCAGCTGTAGCTGGTGAAATTGCGATTTTTTACTTTTTTTTTTAAATTTTTTTTAAACGAAATTTTCCCTCAGGACGTCATTTGAGCACATACTTAGACTTTATGCGTTATGTTTGAACATTATAGTTTCGAAGTAAATGATTTTAGTAGTTTAGGTTTTACAATGCGTTTGTTACGAGTTTACGTCTACTAAAACCAAGTACATGTGCTATTCGCGGTTGTAAAATCTATAGTCGGAATATAATTTTATTTTTAACGTATTCGAATTTGACCTAGCGACTATTTACGCGTTCCTAAGTTCTTCGTTTTATTGAATAAATTCTATTATGTCGTTTAAACATACCCGTAAGAGTGTTGTAATGACATTCGCTAGTCTTCGGTTCAATTACTACTAACTTGTTATTTTTACAATTTTTCGAAATACTTGGAATGCTATCGGACGTCGTGACTCAGAGAAGACGGAGGGTTTTGTTGTTTTTTGAATATCTCAAAAACTGCTAGAACAAAATTTTCGAATGAAATTTAATTTAAAAGTAGGAAAACGAGAGATTAGTTTACGATCATTTGTTGAACACAATAACGTTCAGACGACCGCCATTTGCAACAATACATTCATCCAGTGTTTACAAAAAGTTTTCGAAGACTTTTTCGAACGTAGGTCGCTGAATTTTTTAAATTTCTTCAGAAATTCGAATTATCAATCAGGCAGATCTCGTGGAATGAATGAAAAATCGATGCGTTCGAAATGTAGACTTGGCGGAGAATGTTAAGAATTTTCCGCGGACCGGCAAAACGCACAAATAATTCAAATCAATTAAGAATTTAGTAACGGCTATCCGATATTTGTCAAGAAAAAAATCTTAAAATATTACGGACATGTTATGAGGAAAGAAAACGGCAGTCTAGAAAAATACATTTTAACTCTGACACGGTAACAGCAACCCGAAACATGATAATAAAGGCCAGTTAAAGTAGGGTTAGTACAGGATACAGTACACAAGAGGTCACACGATGAGCAGTTATGGCTCGAACGACTATAATAATAATAATAAAAAAAAATTATATATATATATATATATATATATATATATATATATATATATATATATATATGTATATTTCATCGATATAAGAATCTTACACATCAGCTCTGACGTCTAATGGATAAATTGTAATTATTTTATTTCGAGTATGATATACATTTTTTTTTTTAAACCGAATGTATTTGCAGCTTACCCAGCGTGATAATTTTATTTATAAATCATTAAAATTAAACTTTACGCTCGAATATTGAAATTTCGATTTGTTAATTTTATTATTTCTAATTTTTCTAACAATAATAATGATAATCTGTCGTTTATACATCAGATTTTTATAATACGCTACAATTCCAATTTGTTCGATTTTTTTACTTGTCGCGATTTATCAGCCGTGTACCGAGCCGGTGTATAGGTTAAAATTAATCCTACCAACCGGGACGATTCGACCTGATTTAACATGGAGAGATCGGTGAAATTTTGACGACCGTTTCCGGGTCATATCGATCGGCATCTTCAACGGGAAAATGAAATACCAGTTAAATATTGAAGCGAAGGTGAAATGCCGAGAAATGAAATCTTGTGAAATTATACGACGAAAAATAAATCGACAATTCTCAAATATATTATTTTAAAATGGTCGACCACGTCTCCTCCGACGATACGATGTATATTAAATTATTTCGTTCTTTTTCAATTAATTTATTATTACGAGCTGACCATCACGATCAATTAAGCAATACCTATGATAAAGTGACCAAATACGAAGGGAGATGGCGCACCCCGATAACCGCATCCTATGTAATGTCTAGCGGTTTCCGACGTTCGTAATTCATCGGAAGTGTTCAAGAGATCTCTAGCAAGTGCGCTTGGGTGGCTCTCGAGCTTTACTATATGTGTTCTAACATATTTTTAAATTACATCAGCTACGTGTATATTTATTTGATTTTTCGTAAGGAAAATAAAAAATTAGTCGTTCTAATACTTACGATGTGCCTTCACCGGGTGACGGTCTTTGCCGATTAATGGCGCTTTTAGCCTGTTCGATGCCTTCTTTATTACGCACGTAAGGCGGTAAATTTGCGCTTTTGCTAGCGGAGCTAAATATTTAAACAATATTACCGACGATTAGAAAAATTAAATAATAAATAAATAAATAACTAATTAAATAAATTAAATACGAACGACAAAACGAAAATTTAAAAATACGCGAGATGACCTTCCCGTTTTAATTATTATTTCGATTTATACGACCGGTGACTGACGATTTCAAACCTCTATCGCGAAAAACGTCTAATCGATATATATATACATTTTCGTCGATTACATCGTCTACTTTTACTCATAGTACCATCATTGGCAATCTGCTATTCAACAGGGGAATACGCGCGTCCAGTTTGGAGCCGTTCTGCACAAGCAAGAATGATAGACGTTGCACTAAATGAAACGTGACTGGTTGTCTCAAAGCTACACCTCTAAGTGGGCTGTATGCACTGAGTAGAATTGCACCGCCGGATATTAGACGCAGCGCCATTCACTCCACAACTACGAAGGACTCTACTCGAGAGGAGATTAAAATCTAGACATACCTTACTGCGAACAGTTGATGAACTAAAAGACTCCGCTGAGTCTGCAAGATTGGAAGTACAAATAGTATAAATGTAGACGATTCTCTTCCAACCGGCTTTCAGGTAGATTATGTGGCGAAGAATAAGAAGCGGTACAACACGAAATAAACATAACTACAAGAAATGGGAGATTGAAGATGATAATACGATACATAAGATTTTAAAATCCGCTTTAAATTTTCGCTCTAAAATACCGAAATAAATTTATCAACGTATAAAAATGTATGATTATTTTTTTTTTAAATATATACATATATTTATTCTCATCACAACCGACAAACATTAGAGGTCGTATATCGATTTAGTTTGATGAGAGATGTTGTTTTTTTGGAGAGGAGTACTACATCCGAACTTACAACCGGTTGGACTAAAACCTTATTTCGGCGCAGTGTGCGATTTCATCGATTGAACAGATTGGTAACAAGTGAATTCGTGAAAACGCTAATTCGAACGACATGTTTGTGAGCTCGCCTTCAGATTTCATCCTCGACAAACATTTAGTTTTAGTCGACGAGGGTTTTTGTACGAGTAAAGAAGTCGGAAGTATTATACACGTAAATTAATAATATACATAATAATATACACGAACTGATGTAAAAAGTTGCACGTTTGTGTGTGTTAAAGTGTTTTTACAAGCAGGATACACATATTCACACGCACACACTTATCTAAACACATTAATGCTGCTATTTATAAAAGTTTATTCGCTTTTTAAAGTCTCACTCGAGTATTGATAATAAGTTAATTTTATATAAAACTATTATCCGTCCCACAATGACTTATTCTTGTCCGGTTCGGTGCTCTGTATCAAATTATAATTTTAAGAAACTGCAACTTGTACAAAATCAATGTTTTAGATCCATTTTAAATGCATCTCGTTATATTAGAATGTCAGATATGCACCGCATGTTAAATATTCCATATATTAAAGACTATAACATATTTAAATTAGCGAACAAATTTTTTCAAAATTGCACTGTATATATATGAACTAATAACGACTATAGGCAACTACGATTCCAGGCAATGTTCATGTGTATACAAGCATCGTCGTATTAAACATAATTCGTTGTAAATTAGTATATTTGTAATATGTTCAATTGTTATTATTCATATAGTTAAGTTATTTTAATACTTATTTATATACCTATTGTACGTTTTAACTTTCATGCGTTTCGAAGCGAGTTTATTATTTTGTATTTTTAGTTTTATTTTTATTTTTTGTTTTAACTTTTATGTGTGTTTTTATAATTTTTGTCTTCGTATCGTTGAGTTTATGATTTTTTAAGTTATATATGTATGTATGTGCATATGTACATATACGTATATATTTGTATGTATATATGTATTTTTTTTCAATTGTTTGCGGGTTTTTAAAATTTTTCCCCCGCTTATCATACGTATTAATTTTAATACTGCAGTCTAGGTGAGGCTCATGCCGGAATTGTACTATGTAAATATTTGCGTGTACACATTGTAATTTGATAAAATAGATAAACCGAGACCATACTTTTTACTAAACGTAGACCTCAAACAGAACATTCTATAAAAATATCCAATGAACAGCTATACTGGAAATCATACGTTAAATATCTCGGTCTTATACTTGATAAAAACCTGACATTTTCAAAGCACATTAATCACACTATTGAAAAAGCCCATACGAGACTATATAAATTATTTCCTATATTCGATAAGAAATCAAAAATGAGTACAGCCAACAAATATTTAATTTATAAAACATATTTTATGCCATTACTGTTATATTCCTGTCCAACCTGGTGTAGCGTAAGCGAGACAACTAATTACAAGCATTCCAAAATAAGTGTTTACGAATTATAGTGAATGCTCCAATTTATACGAGAGTATCAGAAATGCACATTAAATTAAAGCATCCATACATATCTGAAATTGTAAATAGCCAGTCCAACAAATTCTATGTAAAGTATAGTACTAACCCGCATCCCGTAATAAGGAAAATCGGCAATTACACACGACAATCACTCCAACTACAATACAAAAAATATAAACATAAAATAATTAGGCATGCGCTTCTCTAAACGGCATGGTTACCTAACTCGAAACCACGCTATACATTAAATTTTGTTTATTATCTTAAGCTATATAATAAGAATTATGTGCACGAAAATATGGATATGTATAAGAAAATGTGTTATATGTTTCACTATATATATATATCACTATACATTAAATAGATAAATTAGTAAAGTTAAGCAGGGTTTTTATTTGTATTTTTTCCCTGCAATTGATTTTATTTTCTTATTCCTATATTAGTATTAATATTAAATCAAATATCGCACAGTATGAGCAATTATGTGTAACCTCGGTATGTGTACATAAATTGGAATTGTAATTTATTTATTAAGCTGAAATATACTTGTTATTATTATTATTGTTATTAATTTTATTTCTTTCTGCGTGTATATATATATATATATATATATATATATATATATATATATATATATATATATAGGCAAAACACGCTGTAAAATAATTCAAAGTTGTCTGCAGACCGCCGATGTTTGTATAATTGCAAGTGATAAAGTGGAAAAGCTATATGGTGACCCAGAGAAGACGGACGGTTTAGTTGTTTTTTGAATAACTCAAAATCTACTCGACCATAAAAATAGGAAAACGAAAGATTAGTCTACGATTATTCGTGGAACACAATATTGTTTAGATGACCGCCATTTGCAACGATACATTTATTCGGTCTTTTTATAATATTTTCGAAGACTTTTTCCAGCGTAGGTCGGTGATTTTTTGAAATTTCTTCAGAAATCTGAATTTTCACGTCTTGCAGATCTCTTAGACGTGTTTCGTAAACGCGACTGTTAAGGTATCCCCCACAAAAAAAAAATCTGGAACGGTCAAATCCGTCAAGCGCGGCGGTCAAGCGAAATACGTGCGACGCGACAATATGTTGTTACCAAACGCTTCTTTCAGTACTGCGGTTGTTTCTGCCGAACAGTGACAAATCGTACCTATTGAAGCCATGTACGGCCCAGACGACGATGACGACGACGACTGTGAGGGAAGTAAAAACGAATTTATCAGTTCGATATAACGTATTCCCCACTTCGCCGGTTCAGCCCGGACGATTACTCGCTCGCTGTGTGCGGGCTTCTGTTCGATTGAATTCGGATTAGATTCGGACCAGTAGCGGCGGTTCTGTTTGTTTGCGAATCGGGATGGTTAGAAATGAACTTTATCACTCATCAAAAGGCTGTTTGTCAGTGTGCGACTTTAAACTTTTTAATAAATAAAATTAAAACGGTAGTCATCGTTATTAGTAGCGAGGAAGCTGACTTGCTACAATCTACAGTCAGTTGACACATTTAAATACCCGAGAAGTGTTGACAGTAAGGATTTGTCTTTCAAGCACGAAAATTTGGCGCACATAACGAATATTAACGCGGTATGAAATAATAGATTATCGCAGATTGTATTCCGGAATAAAGATTTATGACAAAAAAAAGATGACAGTATTTAGAGCAGTGTTGAGTCCCGACAATGCATCATGCGAGCGAGACGCGATCAGTAATTTAAGAAAAAAAAAAATACAATAAAACCTTCTGTAAATGCTATACTTAACCTTCCTCTAGTCGCGCCTATTTTTGTAACACAACTGGTCGCGCGGTTGTGCACCATTTCAGATTTTTAGTATTCTTTAGTTATTTGTAACTTTAACTATGCGATTCAGGTAAAGGGTTAATAAACAGATGTGTTTAGTATAAAAATATATTATTTAACAGGTATAGAAATATGTGTAAACAAAAGACTAAATCATTTTTATCAAATTTGACATGAAAACACCACAATTTTATGTTAGTATTACAAAAAAGTAAACCATTAAAACAAATATATTAGAACATAAAAGAGAAAAAATTAATCCATTATTCTTAACTGGAGGTAAAACAATTTGTACACTTCAATAGAATTTCTGAATGACTTTTACAAACATGTTTTTGAATCACATTTTCTCGTAACGCACAAAGAAAGCATCGCCCACTAATTTTTTTTCGGCGGTTCTTCTATGCTTTCTCCTTGTACTGATGAATAATTGTTAGATAGAAAAAGCTTAATGTGAGAAGGAAGAGATGTAATTTTAGATCTTTCTATGAGATGATCTTTCATAAAAAAAACACACTTCTAAGAACTCTTAGAAAAAATAAAATTTCCATCCGAATTTCAACCAAACAAAAGCAGATAAATTGGTTCATGGATAGCTGGATTCCGAAAGTATAAGACGTTAATTCCTTATACAACGAATAAAAAAGAAGCGTGCAATTTTATTTTCCACTATACGTGACAGTAATGGCATAAATGGGGAAACTAAAAAGCTACAAATTATAGTCGATATATAAGCGAACAAAAGGTGACGTTGATACCGTTGACAAGTTGTTCTCATACGCTCGAGAATACAAAAGATAATATATTTTATTTGAAGAAAGAAGTGTAAATGTAAAATATAGAACATACTAAAAACAGAAATTTTCTTCAAAACAAAGTTTATTACACATTTAGTCATCCAAGTGCAGGAAAATAAAATTTATTAAGAATAAGGTTCCTGAAAATATTGCAATGCTAGTTTCAAAAATAAAAAAGTAAATTGAACAAAACATATATGAAAGACTGACTACACAAAAATTATTACAAGACTGTACACCAACCATGCTGCCGTGTGAATTAACCTTTGCAGATTAGCAAGTATTTTTTATAAAATGTCTGTGAACGGTTTATATTACGCAGAAGACTTCAACGGAGGAATAGATACTAGGTATAAGAAAAATGGTCAACTGTAAATAGATTTATAAAGAAAAAATTCACAGTGGTGCACTAGCGCGACTACTCGAATGTTAAGATTCCTCTGGAAAATTTTTAGTTACACGGGAGGATAGTCTCTCAAATGAATACATACTTCAATAGGACAAATATTGCCCGAAAAACTAGCCAAACCAATAGACACGTAATTAGAATGACGAGGATCGGATACCGGAAAAGATACTATAAAGCGCGTTAAAAAATGGAAAGAGACCGTCGAACTGACTGAAAAAGATGTCATTGCTGAGAATAATAATATAAAAAACAGGAGTTAACAATCTAACGATCGTTAGGAACAGTGGGCGTTTTGCAAGCAGTGGTTATCGGTAGTTCAGGAAGTAAAGTGAGGAAAAAAATACGTCTAAAAAATATATCAGAACCGATAGCAGCGGATAACAACAATAATCTGCCTCGAACAGGGTTTTTAATTGTTCATTGTGCAGCTTTGTAACAACTCATAAAAGAAGATTGATATCTCATAATAGGCAAAAATATAAATGGATGTGATGGCAAAACTCGGTCATGAGTACTCTAGACGACGATATATATATATATATATATAATATATATATTCTCCGGGGATACATCTTGTCTTGGAGGAGGGACTAAGTATTACCTATCTTCTAGGCGATGCCGTCGGGAGTTTGGTCCTGGTAAGGCCACCCAAGGTGATAAGGTCAGAAGAATATGAGTAGAAAGTTGAAGGATACAGCGGTAAATTCGATTATCGAAATGACAAACATCGATAATAAGTGTCACATTTGCAGTTGAAGCTAGAATGACTCGATCGACTATAAACCTGTTCCGCAGAAGGAAACCACAATAGGAATAACCACAATAGGATTTATTGTGGTTTCCTCGAATATAAAATTATGAACAGAATAAAGAAGAAAATTGTGCCATGCAATCTGACTAGCAATCGGCGTTTTAATTTCAAGTTCGTCTGTGCGAAATGGGCAACTGGCTAAGATAGGGTGGATGATCATGTCCTACGTAGAAAATATGCGACTAGTCACGGAAACAAACCGAAGATAATAAAAACGTGCACTCAGAGTATAGGAGGACTAAATAATCCAGAGAAATTACAGATAATTGAGAAACTAGCAGAAAATATTGCTGCTACTGGATTAGCAAAAACACGTAGGAGAACGAAAGGACATTTTATAAAATATCCAATGGTGATTTAGTAATATCATCATCTACGGATGATCCCGTTCTACAAATGGAGTTGATTTAATTATTAACACTGAGCCGCAAGCCACATTGAACCTAGAAACATGCCAGTCAATTATGACCGACGAGCATGGTTGAGATAAAAGATCCAATATCGATCATTTCTGACTGACACTTCTAACTTTCTAACTGTTTTGATTAAAAGTTGAATTTTTGTTTAATAACGAGGATGTTTTTTTTTAGAAAAAAAAAGTGTTAATAATATATGACTGATAATTTTATGTGAGATTTGTTTGGTTTCTAATTAATATGAAATAATTTCGAGCGTGTATGGAATGGTTAATATAATGGTGTACCGAATAATGAGAGTTTCATATAAAAACTTTATACTTTCAAATATAAACATACGTGGGATAACAGACAACGTGTCAGTCATACATGACTCGCATTTTTTTAGAGGTTTTATATCATTTCTAAAAGAAATAGAAAAATTTAATGTTAACCACAGTAATTCGAAAGTGATATTTATTTACACTGAATAAAAATAAAAAGTTAGCGCGTTATCACATTTACACACACACACACACACACACACAAAATAAAATAAAAATAAATCACATGGACTAGCGGTAACGGACAACGTCAGTAACATATGACTAACACGGGGTTCAAAGAGTTAATAAAAGAACAAGGGAAACAGTAGATAGATATCGAGCTGTTAATGAATAATCGCGTATATTTAATTATTTTTGTAAATTTAACGAATTATTATAATCCCAATTTTATTGTTACATATATACATCAATAATTTGCATATATATATACATCTAAATTGTAAAATTGAAGTGAACTACTGCGTAGATTACAATTATTGGTGATGGTTATTTACAAACTTGATCCTATCTGGATTTAAATGTCGTAAAAACCGGATCTTCATTACATGAAGGTTGTTCGTTTTTGGTTATTATTTATTTCTTTTATTTTGTTTGGCGGAGATATTCCGTTTTCAAATATGAGAAACCTTGAATTTAAACGTCGTTAAATGAAAATACTCTTTCTTATGGCAAGCCTATATATATTTTATATATTTACGTATTTGGTATAATAAAGAGTATTTATATAATTTATTTTGTTTAGGTTCAAACGTGCATCACCTAAGAAGCGCTACAGAAGAAATACTTATCGATATATATATATATTTATTTATTTACTTAAAATGAAATATTAGATGCATTTATAGTTTAACATCCATGGGAAATTTTCTACGGTTGGTATTAATCTATATGTGTATATTTGTCTGCTACGAGAGTCGAACAACTAATAACAAACCTTACATGTTCTTTCATTCAAAATAATCTTAACACATTTTGATGTCATCATCATCATCATATATATATATATAAAGAAGAACTCAAATGATAGGCCATATATTGCGACACGAAGGGCTAATAATTCGTCTAATAGAAGGGATGCATCCGGGAAAGAATGTGATTGGAAGGCGGCGAATAGATTACATTTTGCAATATGTGACGGCGTCATCGTATGAAGAACTGAAATGGATGGCACAGAATTGACAGAGATGGAAATCAATGACAAACCAATCTTAGGGTTGAGCACAATATGATTATGATATATAAGATTACGTTGTTATATTTGACGAACGAAATTTTGGATTTTACAGTTATGTATATATATATATATATATATATATATGATGAAATAAAAAGACGAGTTGTTTTAGACGAGACCACAATGATACGATTCAAGCGAATAATTTGTAACAGACAGCGACTATTAAAATCACGTAAGAAGCTAATAAAAACATTGATCTTCCCAATTTTCGGGTACGTAGTGGGGACGTACGCTATTGAAGATAAGCAAAGCATTGACGAATTTGAAATGCGAATATGGCGATTCTTGCCTTATGTATCGCGGACTGAAAGAAGAACAAATCTCTTTATACGTATGGACGTAGACGAACCGTCAGAATTACACACAGATTGTTGATCTATCAAATTTTCCGACACATTGTAAGAAGTGAAAATCTAGGAAAAATATTATCGCTTGTTAAAGCACCTAGTTGAAAAGGAAGAGACGGGGTATCTACTCGCTAGACTTATGGAATTAATTTCGTACGGTGGCGCAACTGCAGTCGTTACGGTTAAAGATTAAAAAAAGTACGTCCATTTTATATTGTATTCCTTCGAACGAAAATGAACTTATTTTTTTTTTTAGGGCAAACAAATCGGCTAATCGTATTCGATGGTAAAAGAACATAGAAATTTTGCACATTCTATTTTTCTTTGTTTATGCGTGTGTGTATGTGTTAAAAATAAATTAATCTGTGTATCAGTACGTGGACTGGTTCGCTCCTATCATCTAAGTTATCAATTTTTTCCTTCATGCCGGTATCCTCTTCAGTTCAATATAACTCTTGAGGATCGCTTCTTTCTAATGTCTGTCTTGGTTTTCCTGTCAGTTTGCACGTGGATAATTTTCCCTCTATAATATCTTCCAATAGGCCCGTCATGTCTAATATCCATTTCATTATTTCTTACCGTTTGGAACACTGACTTTTCTTCTTGTACTAGGTTAAACAATTCTTGTTGTGGGCAAAACAACGAAATTACAGATCGCTATATCATATTTGATTAAATTTAAAAGAAACAACATTTTTCACGTCGTTTTCCTTCAGATTATAAACTAAATAATAATAGTAATAACAATGAATAACAAAAATTATATATATATATATATATATATATATATATATATATATATATATATATATATATATATATATATATATATGTTCGTTCTCAGATTATAAACTAAATAATAATAGTAATAACAAACAATAACAAAAATTATCATATGTATATATATATATAACAAATGTGATTAACTTTTATCTAACTATAAATAATTTAGCTGCAGCCTATCTATTTTCCAGTTTAGATGTTCGTCTAAATATAATACATTTAACTTGGAAATCGTGAATTACGTTTCTTTTATATATATATATATATATATATATATATATATATATATATATATATATATATATCTATATATGTAGATTTTTATTAATATGATTTAATTTATTTTATAACCTAGAGGTGCAAAAAGCTTCGTTAAAATTTTATCGAAACACTATTGCCTATATTTTAGGATTTTCCAGTCAAAAGTCACGCGTAACATCGTTGAAGCACCATGGTATATTTGCAATACCGACCTGCATAAGGATCTCCAGATGCCTGATGTAAAAGAAACAGAATACACACTAGTAGATATATGCAGCGACTTCAGCAACATGTCAATCAACTGGCTGCCGATCTTAAGAGTAATTCTACAGAGTTCGAGCTTCTGAAAAGAAACTGTCAAGTGAATTTGCAACATAGACAATAAATTACGATTAGCCATATACAGAGAATAGCCGCTATTAGACGGCAGCACTTTTTTGAAAATATCAATGCTACTTAGTGTCCTGTTCGAGGACAGATCGTAGACAAAAAAAGGAAAAAAATCTTAAATAACGATGATCGAAATTATAAATAATCTAACCTCGTGATCGTTACATCCGTCGTTATCGTTTTGTCGAAAGTCGAATAATTTGGACTGGTTACCGAACTGGTTGATTGATTTTTTGAAATGGACGAAAGATCCACAATCTCCGTCATCTTATTTCACAAGGTCAAATCACCTGCGAACGTATACGATCGATTAATTGATTAAAATGAAATATAAACCGGTGTACTTAATCTATATATTTAAAAGAAAAAAAAAACAAAAAGTAAATAAAGTCTTTGTTCCGGCAAATATTGGCCGAAGCCCTCCCACCCACAAATATACTAACAATATTGTATAGATAGTATTAAATCAAAATTATTTATATTTACAAAATAAATATTATAAACAAAATGGTTTAATTATAGAATCTACATTATCACCCATTCTAGCTGATATTTATATGAAAAAATTAAAGAATAATATTAAAAATAATCATATATTTCATAAAAATAACGTTAAATTATGGAAAAGATATGTTGATAATATCTCAATAATATGGAATAATAATAATAATAATAATGATGAAAATATTGCGAATAATCTTGTAATCTAAATAACTATAATAAAAATATTGAATTTACATTAGAAATAGGAGGTAAAAAAAAAACACCTAAACAGACATATTGATACCTAAAGATTCATTTCACCGAAACGTGCATAAATTAGCCAGTATAAGAAGTCTTATATCAACAAAATCGTATTAGAGTTGATAAAATATGGAATAAATCTAACAACGATAAAAATACAGAAAAAGATAAAAATAATTATTTAAATTCAATAAATTATGTAGCAAGCCATATATATATATATATATATATATATATATATATATATATATATATATATATATATATATATATATATATATATATAAAATAATAAAAATATTTAAGAAGTATAACATCGATTTAGCAATAAGAAATAATAATACATTATTAAAATCAATTAGTAACAACATAGAAGATAGAAAAACATATTAAAACATTCTGATGTATATAAACTAAATTCTAATCAATGTAGAAAAGAATTCATTTTCGATTGCTCGTATCCGAACGTCGTGACCAATTAATAAATTCTTCGCCGTCGTGTCTTATCCATTGCGACCCTCATCAGTAACCGTTAGGACCGGTCCCACACTTTACTTGATCTATATGCCGGTTTGGATATCGTCCTCTTCGTTTTATCTTTGCCTGAATAATCAATTTGTCTATTCCATCAGGTCGTAATATGTGACCGAAAAATTTCAACTTACATCTGTATATCCGCGATAGTAGCCTTTCGGTTATCATCGACATTTAGTTCTGCTAAGATTGATGAATTGGTTCATCTCGCTACCCACGGAATTCGTAATATTCTGCGGTAGCGTGTCATTTCGAATGTTTCTACGATCCGCGCTATAGTCCAAGACTACGTTGCGATATTTGTAATAATTTCTTTTTCGTCTCTTTTTGGTAATGCGACGACCTTTCCAAATCCTGGTAAGTTTTGATAATGCATTTTTTGCCGTAGCAATTCTTCGTCTAATTTTTTTTTTTTTTTTTTTTTTTTTTTTTTTTAAGGTGCCGTGTACCACAACTCAGGTTAGAGGCACCGAAGCTATTTTAATTAAATCAAAGGATGTATGTTTGTAACTTTTAAAAACTTAATGGTTTTTTCAAGTTTCGCTGGATTATCAGAGAGTGCCGTGTGAATTGAAATATTGCCATCTGGATGGTATTTTTGAAGTGGCCTACACTTTGTAAGCATGTGTTCGACTGTTAGAGGCTCCCGTCCGCAGTAGCAACATATCGGTTGTTTTTTCTTTTTTTTCTATTAAGTAATTATGGGTTAATGACGTATGTCCAATTCTGAGCCGAGTTAGTACAACATCATCACGTCGTGATGGGATGATTGTTTTCCATGGATCTGTGTTTAACTTGACGTTTCGAAGTTTGTTGGTTGTGGGAATACGCTTCCAGTGTAAGTTCCATGCCTCGTGAAATTGGTTTTTGATATTGTGTATTTCGTCTTGTATTGGGATTGAAATTTTTGGTACTGGAAACATCTTCATTACACCGGCCTTTATTTGTTATCAACGCCCCAACATACATCACTTTTTCCTATTCCACCATATCGCCAATGAGTTGAAATGGTCGAAATTTGTTGTCTATCTACTATCATTAAAGTGCATTTTGTTCTATTTAGCAACAAACCAGTTTCTTTACTAAGCATTTGCATCGTTCGTAATAGTTCTGTCATATTCAGTGGTTGAGAATTTTTTCTCACCGATTGTAATTCCGCCATGTCATTCGTTCATTATTTTCCTTATTCTCCAGTCTCCATATATGTTGAAAATAACGGAGACAGAATACGTCCCTGTCTGACGTCTTTCCCAACGTGGAAACATTCCGACAATGTACTTTCCAGCCGTATGTAAGGTTTATTATTTACATATAAAGATTTAATTAATTTTATAATATGTTATCGGCACCGCTGCTTCCTTCAGTACATGGCATAACGTATTCCAATTAACATTATCAAAAGCTAGAAAGCGAATCACCATCGATATAATTCAGAGCATTTTTCTATCATCTGCCTTACAAACAGTATTTGACTCCTTGTACCCTTTTCTCGGTACATGATATTTAGTTGAGAATATAGTGTTGTAACCGTTTTTGAGAAACAGGCCGACAATTCATAATAAGATTTAAAGAACATTTAAACTCATATATAAACAATGATGAAAAATCATTATTTGGTAAACATTGCATAGAATTAAAACGCAAAATAAATAAAACTAATCAAAATTATAAAATTTTACATACGGAAAAACATTAAAAAAAAAAACACACACAAAAAAAAAACCACAAGAGAAAATGGAAATAATAAAAGAAAGGGATAAAAATAATTTATTAAATTGGACGAAGAATGAATTCTAAGAAGTATATTGTATACAATTCATTTGCAACTATTTTTTACTTTTTTTAAATTTTTTATTACTTTTATTTTACTGGGTATTAGTTTTTGTTTATTTATAAATTTTACATCGGACAACTATTTTTTAATCAATTTTATTTTTACCGACTATTAAATTTTATTTCATTATAAATTTTATATTGGACGACTGTTTTTTAATTATTTTTTATTTTACTGGCTACTATTATGTAGAAATTGTTATACTACTGATAATTGATTATGTTATAATCACATTCACTGTCAGATCGTTTTAGATTTTTGCGAATTATAATCTTAAATTAATATTTTCTCATTTTATATTTTTTAATTTTAAATATTCATTTGATAATGATCTAACAACTGAAAAGCTGTTTTCATGAACATTTTTTTTTTTAGTAATTATAACTTTTTCTGTTGTTATTTACATATATAGACATAAAATTGTAACATGCTTCCTAAAATTGATATATATATTTCTTAAATCGTTTCATACTAATTACTTAGCGTACTACAATACTGTACGTAATTCAGTGTACATGTAGATAGTAATTTTTTTAATACCATAGATTATGTAACGACAACAGCAACAATAATAATAATAATTATTATTATTATTTTTATTATTATTATTATTATTATTATTATTATTATGACGATAATAAAATATTTTTTTAAAGTAAACCTTTATCCGCTTAAATCGATAAATTCGAATATAATCGGGAAAACAATTCAAACCAATCGTAAAGCGTTTATAAAAAATAAATATTTTTATGCAATTCGATATTGCGAATATAATTTCGTTTTAGACTGAAATACTTGTACGTAAATTAAATTAAATTAACAAAAAAACGAATAACAGATGCCAAATTCATAATTTGAAACATCAATATAAATCAATACAATACCTAAATACGTAAACATATATTGATATATGTTTATATATATATATATATATATATATATATATATATATATATATATATAAATATATATATATATATAATATATATATATTTACACACAATTGTACACGTGTACGTATTTATTTATTTTTTTATTTATATATGATTCACATAACAGTATCGCATTTGTATTCATACGAATAATGTAAAAAAATTGGACACAGCGTATTTTTCTGACTATATATATGTATGTATATATATATATATATATATATATATATATATATATATATATATATATAATATATATATAAGCTTATCCTTTCGTCCCTTTAACTATTGCTCTCGTAGTGTATCCTCTCTATGGTATGTAATTTTTTAAAAAGACCATCTACTTTCATATTCCTTTGACATAGAACGCTTTAACTTTAAAAATATGTTGTTTAGCAACCTCCCGAACTTATCTAAAAGAAACAAAGACGGTATTATTACCAAGTATTGTTTTATATTCTATTTTTTTTTTACAGGAAGCCCCAGAGTGTTACGCCACCGTTTCACTATAATACGTCCATATATATACCCCGTGTGTATATATACATATATTTTTTTTAGTTTCTTGTAGTTTTTTTTATATTTTTTTTCCTGCAGCCTAACGTTTTTTTTTTCTTTAATTTTTGCACGGAGTTAGTAGTACTATTTAACTGTTAAATCATAAAAGGTATTTAATTAAAAACCTTGCCATGTATCGTTATGAAATAAAAGTTTCGTCTACTTTTTCTTTATCTTTTATTGCTGATTTTTTGATTACGTCGTTTACCTCCACATTCGCTATCGGACTATTTCGTACTTAAATCTATTTTTTTTTTTCGAAATTTGTAATTTTTTATAATATTCTATACATCTAAATTAAGTATTGTTCATTATTATTATTTTTCTAAATTGCAATCTGCCTGATGTAGCCAATAAACAACTCGGATATAAGTCATGACAGGATGCGAGATGTCATTCGGCAATGACACTCCGAACTACCTCAATAATCATTCAAACCGGTGCGGTAGGTCTAAGGGTGGGCAATAGTTTAATCTGCGAGATTCATTGATACGATCTAATAAATCTACCGTCGGCTGGTTAGGCTGACCTTCTATAACACGTGCAAGTAACCTGTACTGCTATCCCGAACTATACTTTTTATTACGTTTTTCTTCCTTTTTATATTTTTCATAAATTTCGTATATATTTCAATATTTCTTTATTTTCTTTAAAGTCCGCTTGGATTAACCGAAATGCTTTGTGGTCTATATATATTAGATAGATTTAGTGATTTGAAGTACTTTTTTGTTGTTTATTTATATATTTAAAAAAAACAAACACAGCTACATTCCACATTGTTCGAATTGCCTATATATTAGCAGCAGTAGCTATGTGTGTTTAACTTCTTCTAATGAAAACACTCCAAGTGCACGTGTTACTGGTGTCTCTTTTAGGGATGCTTTGCTAACAGATAAAAAGAAGTTAGTCCTGCCTAAGAATAAACTGATTTTAAAGTCTGAAGATGCAGACAAGGTCCTTGGCCAGTTGAAGGCGAACGTCTCCCTTGCCAAAGAAAACATTAATGTGACTTTTTTTAAAAAAAAATAACGAGAAAACTTGTATTGTTAATACTTCAACCAAGGCAGACTCCAGTAAACTGGCTACCATAATCAAGGAGAGGATACCGGAATGCATGGTTAAGGAGGAGAAGCTGCTTAACCCTACCGTTTTGCTATTCCATGCCAAAAATATTACGGAAGATGATGTTAAAGAACATATTAAGGAGTTAACTGGTTCTTTACCAATTAGTGTAACGAAGATTAGTAATTCTCGTGGATCGAGGATCTACTTACAGTTGACTCCAAGTCAGTACAAGCTTCTGCCGCAGGGAGGCAGAATCCGCATACAATGGGAATCACTGCCTTTTGTTGAAGCTATCAGCCCAAGGGCAGTGTAGGAGCTGCGGGAAATTTGGCCATCCTGAAAAACATTGTCGAGCGTCCAATGTATACAAGTCATTCCATACAGTACGTAACGATAATGGTGCTTGCTCGTTATGCACCTTTAATAAGATTAAGGCATCCTGCTGTTGGCAGGAAGTAGATTCTAAGTTAGTCGATAACGACAGCTTAGGTGTAGCTATCAAGAGCATTGATCACGCTACATTTAGCAGAAACTGCCCGTGCTTATTTAAAGCACGTGAAGATATGAAGGCAAAGATCGATTATGGAGCAAATTAATTGCTCATACATTAATGTAGATAATTCAAGCGCCTGTCAGGAACTATTTTTAAGAAACTTTTATACAGATAATTTGGATGTGTGCGCTCTGGCAGAGCCTTATTTGAGCAATGGGGTAATCCCTTAAAAAAGCAATTATATATCTTATGTCAATAACAGAGTTGCTATTGTTGTGAAGTTAGATATTCCCCATTCCCTGGTGTGCAGTAGATTCAATTAGATTTCTGTAAGATAGGTATATTTTTACACGTGTTTATTTCTCACCTAATAAATCTAAATCCCATCGTCTAACTGCACTTGACCAGGCTTTAGGGCAACTTCAAAATAATTTTCATATTGTTGTTGGGGATTTTAACATTCGACTGCCTGTGCTGGAGCCTCGCGTTGGGGAAAGCAGGGACTCTGTTGATTTCAGCGAGTTTCTTGCCTCTAGTGATCTGGTAATTATGAATGGTAGCGAGTTTACATTCGTTAATTATAATGGTTCAAGTATTATAGATTACTTGTTGGTTTCTGCCAGTGCAGCACATCTCTTAAATTATAAGCTAGTGGAGATGAATTTGGCATTCCATCGTAGCTTTATTTTTAATTTTAAAGGTATGATTAGGCGTCACCCTACTAGACAATTATACAAAATTGAAATGGATCAATTTGTGAGGTGTCTCAGCTGTTCTTTTATTAATAATTTAATTACAAAAGTTGAAAATTGTCCGTCAGTTGGGCGGCTACATTCTTTAATTAGTCAATTCAATAAGTATCTGGCTGGGTTGATTAGTAAATGTTTAGTTCCTGTGGTTTCACCAAAGATTGACTGGTGGAATGACAAATTACAGTATTTTAAAACTATAACCTTATGCGGAAAAAATTTTCTAAATGTAAGGACTCCTTTCGTATATTTTTGTAATATAATTGTTTGATTTTCTTTTGTTTCAGCTACGCTACACTTTCACACACTTATTTATTAACTACTCTGGTTCCCTGCACCTTTATCACAAATTACTTAATACACTTGCCCTACCGCATAATTGCGGATTGGGGAACCACCAAAAAAAAAAAAAATGAAATATATATATATATATATATATATATATATTTCCCCAGTTCGTATTACAAGATGGGGTAAATATATTAGTAAAATTGAATACAAGGAAATTAAATATATATATATATATATATATATATATATATATATATATATATATATATATATTCGTTCAGTTTTTATCTCTTAATTTCGGGCGAAAATTATTGTTTTTTTTTTTTTATTTTCGTAAAATTACAACTAGATAAAGAATTATAATAATAATCTACACATACACATACACATACATATGCACGTGTAACATGTGTGTGTGTAATTGCGTTGTGCCGTCGGTTTGCTTTAAATTCCACGTACGAAGAAGTTTATGTCCGTTCGGTTGAATGCACCTTTCCACCGTTTCGTCCACTTAAGTATTGTGACGCGGTAGTTGAAAAGTGTATTATTATTATTATTATTATTATTATTATTATTACTATTATTATTACTATTATTATTACTATTATTATTACTATTATTATTAATAATAGTATCGTCGTTACTATGGTTAATTCGTTGATAAGTTGCATTCGTTAATTATATAATAACAATTTCACGATACTGATTAAATATTTGTACAAGTTCAAGAGACTGAAGACGCGTGTGTTCAGGAGATTTTACGTAATACGTAAATTAAGCGAAAACACTTATTAACAATAAACGAAAAAAAAGAGTCAAACGAATTAGCAAAGGAATGCGGTAATATTATTATTAATCGTTGAGAAACGTAAAAACGACGGGGGTAAGTATATAAAAGAAGTATATGAATACAGTAGAAATAACAGATTGTCCAGAACGCGTTTAATTAAATTTATGACACTCGGAATAAACTGTTTTACACTATTATAATATTTCAAATTAATTTTTTTACCGTACACTTGTTCTATTTTCTATTACAGGATACTGACAAGATTGAATACAGTGAAATCTGTAAGACTCTACGCAAAAGCTGGAGAAAAGATATTAGAAATTATAATAATAAAAGAATAGTGGAGACAATAGAGAAAAATAAAAGTATGAAAATATTAAGAAGAAACTTACAAATGGGAAATAATAACATAATGGGCCTAAAAGATAAAAACGGTATAGAACGTAGAAGTAAAACAGAGATAGCAGAAATAATCCGGGAATTCTATCAAGAATTATATAATGATAACGCGATGATGAATAAGCCAATTGATGTCGATCAATGTAATACTAGGGACAAAATAATAGATAAGATATCAAAAGAAGAAGTAATGGCTACAATTAAAAGTGTATGAGAAACGGGAAAAGTGCAGGTCCAGATGGAATAAAAGGTGAACTTCTGAAAATAGTGACAGAAGAGATTTCGGGCCTTCTGGCCGATCTTTTCAACCTTTGCATACAGAATCAGACAATATCAGAAGCCTGGAATAAGGCGCAAATAGTACTATTACATAAAAAATCTGATAAGAAAGTATTAAATAATTACAGACCTATTAGTCTGCTCTCAAATCTATATAAATTATTAACGAAAATCATTACAAGCAGGATAAACGAGCAGTTGGATAAACTTCAGCCGATAGAACAAGCAGAGTTCCGAAAAGGCATGGGCACTATAAATCATATACATACTATAAAACAAATACTAGAGAAACAAAATGAATTTCAACGCCCATTATACATGCTGTTAATCGACTATGAGAAGCCTTTTGATTGTATATCAATACAGAGGTTTCTTAAAGCACCGGAAACGACCAAGATAAATGGAGAATATATCTCAATTATACATATACAAAAATGCAAACTACCATACAGGTTGACTCAGTGGAAAAAGAAGTTAACCTATACAGACAAGAAGATTCGATGTCACCTAAATTGTTCATTGCGGCCTTACAATCAATATTTGAAAAATTAAAATGGGATAGTAAGGGTATAAAAATTGGACAAACGTATGTCAACCATCTCAGATATGCGGACGATGTAGTGTTACTTAGCGAAGATATAGAAGAATTAAATGAAATGGCGCAAGAACTTAATATAAAAAGCAAGGAAATAGGACTAAAAATTAACATAGTCAAAACAGTTCTGTTGCGAAACAAATTCACACACATCAGTAATGTTATGATAGATCAGACGAAAATACAGGAAGTAACATCGTTCAATTACTTAGGACAGATTATAAAAGGCGACAATAGAATAGAGGAGGAAATAATGAGAAGAATCAAAATGACCTAGCATGCGGAAAACTAAAAAATATTTTACAAAATAAGGAGATTCCTGTAAGTCTGAAAAGAAAAACGTTTAATCAGTGCGTGCTCCCGGTAATGACCTATGGGAGTGAAACGTGGAATACAACAGTAGCAATGGAGGAAAGGCTAAGAGTAGCGCAAAGAAGAATCGAAAGGAAAATGATTGGCATTGAAAGATAAGAAAGAAAATAAATGGCTTAGAGAAACAACAAGAATAAAGGATATAATACTAAGTATAAAGGAATCAAAATGGAGATGGGCTGGGCATCTGGTAAGACACCAGGAACTCTTGGCAAATAAAGCGACAATGTGGACTCCAGACGGAAATCGTAGAATAGGCAGACCACTAACACGTTGGGTTGACGATATAAATAAATTTCGAAAAGATTGAGCAAGTAAAGCGGCTGACAGGGAAAAATGGAAGGAACTTCGAGAGGGCTACATCCAGCAGTGGATTGAAAATAGCTGATGAAGAAGAAGACCGTACACTTATTAGGCTAGGTTCGCACATTTATTCTACGATGACTTATTTCTGTAATAATGAAAGTTATCTAAAATGTTAAAAACAGTTTAATTACTAATCGATCTGTTCTGTTATCGCCGAAATCGGTATTACAACGATTACAGCCGGAAAAAGTGCGCTTATTTATCTCGTAAATGTTACACGCAGTTGTCGTAGTGTGCGATGTTGGTACTTGTATAAATAATCTTTAAATAAACCGTGACCCGTAATAAATTGTACGTTAAAATAATAAAATTCGGCGTAAATTATATGTATTACACTGAATCATCTTTCCGGCGTTTGCGGAGAAGTTTTTAGCTATATTCATTCGGCTGTAATTGAAATTTTTTCTGAAAAATATGTTAATTTCTCTATATCCAAACCTAACCCGATTTAATAGCAGTTTTGTAGGATTTAATCAATTTTATCGCTATAGTTCTTCGAAAGTTTTTTAATATGAAATAATCTCTTTTTATTTTTTAGAGTATCTTTTTATATATATATATATATATATATATATCTTTTTATATATATATATATATATATATATATATATATATATATATATATATATGACACTGTCATAAAGAATGTATTGCGTAACGCCACACTTTTATATAATGTTATTACCGTTTTTTTTTGTAATTTAAACGGTCATTATTTTTATCGAACTTGTTAAATATAATTAAAAATTTATTTATTTCGCTCGTAATTTATTGAAAGTGCGAATAACATTTTAGGTAGTTATCTCTATTATTACGCCTAATTATTTAATTTGACTAATCATGCTAATATTTAATCCGTTATCCTTTAATTATCTAGCATCGATTATTCTATTTTAACTACAGAAATTAGATACCCGCGGCATTCTATTCGGTTACTACGTGGACATTTTGAAACGAAACGTAATTTTATTCTTCCAGTTTCATCACTACTACCCGTCGTCAGTTTTAATTACGGAAAATTCTTAATTCGTAGTCACGCGTTGAGCAACATCGCGAACGTTATGAATTATTAATATTAACGTATTGCTCATTGTTATAATAGCGCTAAAAATAAAATTATGAAAATAATAATATTATTGATAATGACGACGATAATTAATAGGTCATCATTATTATCATTAGTACAGACTTAAGACTAGTTCATTTGTACGATAGTAAGCTACCATCTTTAGGTGTTCCGCAGGATTTATTTTTATTTTTTTTTTTAATTCGGAATAGTTTTGTTGTCTATTGGCCGTTGTTATAAATATATTCGTCGTTCTTTTTCCTCGGATTTTACTTTCGAGTATATTTCGAACAAATCCCTCGTGTAGTGGTGACCCATTTCCTTATCCGATAGAATAATCACCTTTTCTCTTTAGAATTTGTCGTGGTAGCTGTTCATTTCGGATTTCCCAGCTTATCCGTTCGATTTTCCTCCAGGCCGGCAACATATCGAACGCTTGCAGCTTATTTCGTTTAATGTACAAACGTGTTTCAGCACCACCACACGTAGACTTTTTCGGAATATCGACTTTTATCTTAATACGTCTTGTTTTTCCTCGAAACGTATATTTTCATCGTGCGATTTTATAATTAATTTTCACACCACGGTTATAATTTCGTCAGTACAACATCGAAAGAGGTTAAAAGCCTCATTTCCTACATCGGACAAAAAAAAAAAAAATTCAGCTAGCCACGATCAAATTAGCATAAACACGATAAAAAATTTGCCACCTAAAGTAATAGACCCCCCCCCCAGGAAGTTCTATTAAATTCGTGCATACGTATGTGCTATTATCTAGTACCTCTGGCAAAACCTGGAAAGGATAACTCCTTCGTTCAAAATGTTAGACTAGTGTGTTTTAATATAAGTAAGATTTTTCGAAGAACTACTCCCGGTCAGACTAAATAGGAAATCTATCATATCGTACTCGCAATTTGGTTTTCCGCCAAAACTACTAACTACAATAATACAGCTCTGGCTAAAGATTACCGATAACTTTAACCAGATTAAACATTCTGCAGTAGTCTTGATGGACATTGAAAAAATCGTTTGACACAGCATGACACGATGGAATTATTATATAGGAGTTAATTAAATATCATTTTTCCCCCTTAATATCTTATAATTACTGTTAAATCTTAACGAATAGAAAATTCTATGCGAAACTGAAAAACTACAATTCTGGCATACGATAAATTAATGCTGGTCGAGGTAGTATTATTCATTTATTTTATATATATATATATATATATATATATATATATATATATATATATTAATGATATACCGACAATACCGAGAGTAGATGATAATAATTATGTTGATGATACCGTTTTAATGGTATCATCTTAAAGAATAGACGCAATAAGCGACAGATTATCAAAAGCAATAGATAAAATATCCAAATTATTCTATAAATGGAAAATCAAACGATGAGAAAACTGAGTCGATAATTATTTATTAGGCGTAGGCCTTCGTTAAATGATTTCGTTAAAATTAAAAACGTTCATCTCGACCGGAAAGAACATGTAAAGAGCATCTTGGTGTCAATATGGATAGACGGGATTGTGTAAATAGAACAATACGAAAAATGGCTCGTCTATTTCCTATATTTAACAAAAAAAAAAAAACGCGCTATAAAACAAAAATTTTTAATATACAAAAAAGTAATTCTACCTAAATTATACTCTTTATGCGCCTGCCCACTCTGGTCTTATACTAGTAGAAGTAATGTGAACCAGATGCAAAGACTGCAATTGCCTTCGGACTAATATCGAATAAACTTGGATTTACTTCACAATCAAATCATTACACGATCTGTTAAAATTCCCTTATGTACAAGAAATGATTAAATGTTTAACCGAAAAATTGTTTGACGTTTGTATTCCGATAGTAAATTCTATATAGGTGATTTACCAATCTGTACGACACAGCCTATAAAAGATAATGAACCATAAATGTCGACAAATAAAATATTTAAAAGTTCATTACACTCTGTTATTTCAAGGAGAGCAGTTTTTTTTTTTTTTTTTTTGTATTTTAAACTTTGCAACTTTATATATAAGTTCTTTCTTTATAAATATTATTAACTTCGATATTAGATTTTTATCAACGCGTTTTCCGGAAAAAATGGTTATTAAAATATGGTACGGAAATATTTGTATTTTGTATTACTATTGTATAACGCAGACACAAAATTAGTGGCGTAATATTAAACGAATTTTCAGTTTTCAATTACAAACATTTTTTGTTATAATCACGGTATTTACACCCGACCGGGGGAACTCGCTCGATTATTTCTGTATCGATTTTTATTAAAAATCGTACAGGATTACGTTCAGGGTTTTTCCGCACTTATTAGAATAATTGATAATAAAATCGAATTAAACGCGATTTCGAGCGAAAACTACGAAAATAAATATAAAACGAATAAAAATTTTATAAACGAAACGATAAAATCAAAATCCACTAATATAACTTTTAACAAAAATCGGTGACAAGACGTCTCGAGGGAATCTAGGAAGGGAATCAAGGTTCCTAGATTCCCTCGAGACGTTTAGTGTTACTAAATAGGGCAGAACGCAACGATGGGTGTGCTCCCCATGGGTAAGTCTTTTTTTTTTTTTGTTTGAAACATTTGTCGATAGCCTAAGTTATAAATTGGTAAATAAAAGTAGGAAAAAAAAAATCGTTTAAATATGCGGCTTCAATAAATACAAAAACGCCTAACTTAATTACACGATATGTATATATACACATGTACATTTATATATATATATATATATGTATATATATATATATATATATATATATATATATATATATATATATATATATATATATATATATATACATATATATATATATATATGTATATATATATATGTATATATATATATATATGTAGTGTTACGTAACGAAATAACGAATAACATTATTGAAATTTTTAACTGCAATAAACTTTTAAACTTTATTGCGCGAGTTATATGGATTGAGAATTTAATTAGTTTTAAACGCATTCGAGATTAGATTCTTTAATTAACGAGCTCTTACGACACCTCGTTATACGTGCTGATTCAAACACTAACACAACCCAAGAACAATCTCGATAATCGCGAATCGAATCGAATCGAATTTATTTCAATTTCAATATAGTAAAAATTAAAAAAGTGACGGCGAAAGAAAAAAATATATATATGAAACGTAAATTATTATAAATTGAAAAAGACAAATATAATAAAAAAAAGTTTAAAAAATAAAACGAATATATGAAGATAATTAAAATAATAATAATAATGATAGCAGTAACGACAAAACGGTCTAATAATATCGAACTCGTTTTTTCTTTAATTACCTATATATATATATATATGTATATATATATATATATATATATATATATATATATATATATATATATATATATATGTATATATATATATATATATCGAATTAAAACGAAGGCAATTAAACCGTCCAATGAGCTACACTGCTCGAACGGTGGCCGGATTATTATCATAATTTTAACTTATAACATGCTTGATTATTACAAATTCACAGCACACCAAGACTTACGTGACCCTCGAAGACGCACACTTTAATCGCAGCAACCCCACCCACCAAAAGTACTGAAGAATAAGAATTTATTTGTACAATAATAATAATAATCAAATTAAATCAAATCAAATGTACGCCGGCTATTTTAAACCTTTTTTTTTGCAATTTCAATCGAATAAACGGAACAACTGTTTGAAATAAATAAATTTGTTGCCCAAAATTTAATACATAATCTCGTATTACCTTGCGTGAACGCAACAGGTAAATTAAATTTATTTATTTTTAACTCGCGGTTTAGTAGCGCGGTGTTTAAAATAAAACAAAATAATTAGAAACTTAAAAACATACACAATTTGAATAATAAAATAGTAATAAATAATATCAATCGATCGATTTCAAAATTATTTACATTATCTTCTTCTTCAGGTGCTACCCGATCCGAGTATTGATTAGTCACCATGCATGGACTCAACTATCTGATGGAAGGAGTTCCGATCACTTGACGCCTTGATTAGTTGCGCGGCACTCTGAATTCTAGTCCATATTTCGATGTCAAGCCAAGAGATGCTTCTTCTTTCGTTTTTTTTTTTCTACCATTGACCAATCCCATTAATATTGTCTGTTATTCTCATAAATTCTTACTTACCGGTTAAATGGAAGACATCTAAAGTTATTATTCTATCTAAACCTGGGAAAGATATGTCGAATATAAATAATATTCGTCCCATTAGTTTATTAACTACTTTAAGTTAATAGATTATACTTAGTCGGCTGCAAACGTTTTCATCAGAAAACAATATCCTTGTAAATGAACCAGTCTGGTTTTAGAACTAATCATTCTACAGTATGCATCAAGTTGCAAGGATAGCTGACTTTATAACAGATAATTTTAACTTGAATAAACACACCGGATTATTATTGATAGATTTAGAAAAAGCGTTCGATACGGCTTGGCACGATGCTATTATTTTATATAAAATATTCCAATACGATTATTCCATATATTTAATTAAAGTAATAAAATCGTATTTATATAACAGAATTTTCTATGTTACTCATCACTCTATTAGCTCTTCAATGGGATTCTATTACGCTGATGTCCCACACGGTAGTGTGTTAGGTCCTTTCCCTTTTCTGCTCTTAATAAATGATTTACCTAAAATACCTTATATTAAAACTGCTCTATACGCAGACGATTTAGTATTGTGATTCATACAGACCCGATACAATTTATAGCAGATTACAAAAGACCGCCTTCACTCTCTGTAAGTCCTATAAACGTTGGAAACTGAAACTGACGACCGAGAAAACGGAAGCCATTCTTTTTTCCAGATGGCACCCATTACCCTTGCCAGAAATTGTAATTAACGGTCAAAGTATTAAATGGGTTAAATATATGTCAAGTATTTAGGCGTCACTCTGGACTCGCGTTTGTCGTTCAATAATCATATTAACACAAAAATTTAAATCAATATTATTTTTATTTCGACTATAAATTATATTTTTATCCTTTTTATTAAATGTTAACAATATAAGTTTCTGTATCTGATAGATACAGCGCGACCACATTTGTTTTTGAAAATAACACCAGATAATTTTAACTTGAATAAACACACCGGATTATTATTAATAGATTTAGAAAAAGCGTTTGATACGGCTTGACACGACGCTATTATTTTATATAAAATATTCCAATATGATTATTCCATATATTTAATTAAAGTAATAAAATCGTATTTATATAACAGAATTTTCTATGTTACTCATCACTCTATTAGCTCTTCAATGGGATCCTATTACGCTGATGTCTCACACGGTAGTGTGTTAGGTTCTTTCCCTTTTCTGCTCTTAATGCGTGTTATTTTCAAAAACAAATGTGGTCGCGCTGTATCTATCAGATACAGAAACTTATATTGTTAACATTTAATAAAAAGGATAAAAATATAATTTATAGTCGAAATAAAAATAATATTGATTTAAATTTGTTTAATATTATGGATCACAAAAGAATTAACGTATTGAAATACATAAAATATTTTATATATATATATATATATATATATATATATATATATATATATATATATGTATATATATACAAAACTCAATGTTAGTATCATGATAGTTACAGTTAGTTTTATGGGTTAGTGAATTTAAAAAAAAAAAAAAACATTTTCTTCTTGTTTAATCTTAATTTTCCCTGTTTGATTCGTCTTCGCATTCTTGGGGACAGATAAATGCACAGTGCTGCAAACACAAGCTGGTACCACATTTTTTACACGAATATCTAGTTAAACGTATTTTTTTCTGTTTTTGACACAGTTTGTTGCACCTTTTACGTGAAGAATTATCATTTTCACCGCTGCTAATATTCACTTATTGTTTTTCAAGGTATTTTCTCTTTGGTATAATTTCTTTCAAGCGCACAGCGGTAGATATCGGCAAACAGCTGATTGCCGCTCTTTTCTGAAGCGTTCCTCAATCAATCGTTTTGCAAGTTGTTTTAAAAATACTCTTCTCCTGATTGCTTCATTTCCACTGCCGAAATATAGAACCTGGCAGTTAATTTCCGAAATATTGAGTAATGAAAAGAATAATACCATATGGACCACCTTTTGGTGTTCCTAGCGACTGAATATAATGAGCATATTTTGTTCACTATATCGACTCCAATTTTAGTTTGGTTATAATAAGTTATTATCTCCAGTTTTTGCTTGTTTCTTGTACTATCATCGATTTTATCATCTAAGTGCATTGACGATATTAGTAAAACATTTTTTTTAGTAGTTTTATTTTGAGGAACATAAGAAACAAGTGTACCTTCCTTTCGAAAACCAAAAGTGCTAGAAGAAATCTCCCGATTTTTTATATTTTTGAATTCACGAGGTATCTGCAATTTGTTTTTTTTTTTTTTTTTTTTAAGTTCCAACGAATGACAAACGATGTTCTTCTGATAATGACTTAAGAAGAGATACATCACTAAACCAATTGTCTGCTGTAACGTTTATAGCAGAATTACTTATTGGGGCAACCATCCGATTGACAACATACTCTTGTTGCTTACATCATGAGGTCCTTCAGGCTGTTTACCAGCATAAAGTTCTAAATTATATGTGTAGAATGTTTTAGAGTCCACAAAAGCAAATATTTTTAATCCATATTTGGCTAGTTTCGAAGGAATATATTGGATGAAGGGACATCGTCCCCTGAAGGGCTTATAATTTTTCATCTAATGTTGCACATTCGCCAAGACAGTAGCATGACTGACAGTTCGAAACAAACACCTTTCAAACAGCTCACGTACAGGAGCCAAGCGATCAGTTTTTTTCCTTTCTGATCATGTTTCCCGGTTATCAAAGTTACTCGGAAAAGAAATCTGAACCATCGTAAGCTCACGGTCAAACGAAATATTTCAATTCCAAATCCGCTTGTGTCCCACAAGTCATCAAGGTTCAATCGTCCTGCTTTAAAAAGACTAAGAACAGAAGTAAAAGCTTCGATTTCAATCACATCCGTATATAAAGTATCTCTATGGCGCGTGTAATTCTCTTTTATAATATCAATATATTGATTGGTATAAATTACAATCATATCCAGCATATTATTATCGAATCAGCACTGCCAAAGTTCTAAAATATCGTTTACATTTTTTGCTTTACCCTTTACATCTGGAAGCTTTACAAGCAAGTTGTTTCGGGTTCTTTTTCTTCGAGTAGCGAAGGGGAGTTTTCTTCCAACAATAAGAATATCTTATTTCTATGTTTCCTAAGGGCAACATATTCTTCTTGTATTTCTTCGCTAGATTCACCAGCACTAGAATCAGTATCGTTCTGCTCGCTACAAGAATCTTCTTCGCGTTCTTGTATACCTTCAGAATCATCGGTATCAGTATCTTCCTTTTCCCTTCATTTTTTACTTCATGTGATTCCAGTCGCTCATTATCTGTATTCTCATCTTGTGATTCATCTAACAATAATTTTTGAATTTGCGCTAAGTCAGCGTTATTGGAAAGGTTAAAATAAACCGGTTTTTTTTTTGGAATCTATTTTATATCGGATAAAAAAAGACAAAGATACAATTATCTTTATGAAATTTCAGTTAAAATGAATAATTTTCATGGAAACGAAAAAAGTGGTCGCGCTGTATCCCTGAGATACATTATGTTTTAGCGTAATGAAATTGAGTAGAAAATTCTTCAAAGTAGGCAAAAAGTACTATATAATTGATGCAAAAAATACAAACCATAAAAATTCAAGAAAAAATATAAAAGTAAGAAATACTTACAAGAATAGTCGCGTTGTATCTCACAGATAATCTATCTAAATATCCTATTTAAACAACACACAACAAGCGCGCGAACAATAGTATTTCTCAACAGACACTATGAAGATAGCAAAAAAGAATCTTCTCATCAAAATTAGTCTAGTTATTAAAAAAAGAAGTAATAGTGTATCTGTCAGATAACACGCGACTAGCGGAGTGTTAATCGCACTATCGATATATAAAGCTGTTCGAATTCTTTCACACCTATATTTCATTCCACCTTACTGTCACAAATAAAAAACTACTACATACAAAGCTATTATTCGTCTCCGGTTAACATAGTCCCGTTTGGTGTTCAGTTTCTAACAGTACATATTGTAAATTACAATTATAACGAAACCGTTGTCGCAGAATCTCAATGCCACCAGGTTGGACAGGATTCGAGATTTCTCAACTAAACCTCGAACTGCTATTTTTCTATATCAACGAGCTTGCTAAAAAATTTTATGAAAATCGTAAAATTCACGAAAATGAATTAATTAGAGTTATAGGGGACTATTATATGGCCAGCTTACGTAATATTAAAACACCGATTTTTAACGTAATTATGTTATTTTATATATTTGTTTATTTATTAATTAAAATGTAATCAATTTTTTTTTTAAATGTAATTTATGCTATTTGTATTTCTTTTTCTTTTTTTTTTGTAGCAGTTTTTTTTTTCAAATTTTCCTGTATATTATCATCGTTGCTTTTGCCACCTTGTTATTGTTATAATTATTAAGCTACTAAGGTATACAATGTGCTGTTGTTTACAATTTAATTTAAATAAATTATATTTCTGTTTCTATTTCTATTGTAGAAGGTGGTATTTCTATCCTCGCATTAGGTGTACCAAAAATGCAGTTTTTCGTCTTTTTATTATAGTCATTGGTCAATTCTCATCAGTTTTAACACTTCTTCGTTCGTAGTTTTATTCGTACACGGAATTTTCCATATTCTTCTGTAATACCACATTTCGAACGATAGGATGATGTCCTTCTTCATATGTTCTTTTAGCGTCCAACTTTCACGCCCATGCAAAAGTACTGATCACATGTAACAACCTAGAACCTTCTTTTCGATATCTAAACTTAATTTTCGGTTACAAAGAACGTGTTTGAATGTCATCAACATGTCCCGGACCGTTTTAATTCGAGCTCGTATCTTTAGATCCGGATCATTATCTCTTGTAATCCAGCTGCCTAAATATTTATATTCATTGACTTGTTCATTTACATTATACAAGATATACGAAAAATTTCCACGCGGATGCGCAATAATAGTACTTTTTGGTTTCGGGAATAATCACTCAACAATCGATCAAGTACATCGAATTACATCAATTATTGAGAAAGCGCTGGAAGAAAGGAAATACCGCTCTGCAGCCTTCCTCGATGTATCACAAACCTTCGACAGAGTATGGAATCAGGGGCTAATCTTCAAGTTAAAGAGACTCCTTCCTGGTAACTACTGTCGGCTACTTTGGTCATAGCTTGCTAACAGAAAATTCAGAGTAGTACATGAAGAAACTTACTCAAACTTTTACGATATACCAGCAGGAGTACCACAGGGCAGTGTACTCGGACCCTTTCTGTACGTGATGTATACACAAGATATACCTTTGACTAAAGACACTACCACATTTGCCGACGATACGGCCATATTAGCAGTAAGTGGCTCACAGGTCGAAGCTATTAACAACCTGCAGAAAGCTCTCGATAAAGTCACCAAATGAACCTGTGACTGGAAAATTAAACTAAATGAACTTAAATCAGTACACGTCACATACGCTCTCAAACAAATAGACAGCCAGCACTGTGTAAGTCTCAATGGTACCCAGATCCCACAGAGCTCATCTGCAAAATACTTAGATATGCACCTGGACTCGAGGCTCACCTACAGAACACACGTTAAAAAGAAGGCAAATCAGATCAAACTCAAGATGAATACACTGGCTGATCGGTAATCATCTTGGATATCTACTGTAAGCGACTGTTGTATCAACAAATTATCAAGCCTATCTGGACCTATGGCATACAAATCTGGGCATGTGCCAAAAAAAGTAATATATGATCCAAGCACGTCAAAACATCATCCTTCGAGCTGTCGTTGATGCTTATCGCTACTCAAGGAATGAGATGACATTCATAGAGACCTCAACATGAAGATGATCGACGAAGTCATCAAAGACTTTGCCATAACTCATGAGAAGCGGCTACACCAACACGTCAACGTGGAGGCAATGCAACTTCTCGACACTGAGCTAAACATCAGGAGGCTTAAACGTTTCAAACCACAGGATTTGACCATGTAAAAAGTATGTATGTATATATATATATATATAGTTTTGGACTACAGTCAATGGATTGTAGTTCCACTCATGTTTCTACTTGCTCGTTAAGTAACTTTTGTTAATATTAATAATTATTTAACCTAGTCTTAAGATTGTATTACTCAATTATAATAGAAAAAAAAAAAAAATAGTACTTAGTAAATTTGTCAAAGCAAAAACCAAAATGATTATGCTCTCGATGGTAGCACCGAAGAAATTAAAAATACCAACAGAAAGATCACATCCGATCACAAAAAACAACGAAGCGATCAAGAAAAGGCTATTTGGAGATTACTTCAGTGATGCATTCCAACCTCACCCTTGTACAGAATGTCTACCGCCTTTCCTTGGTAATACATCTTAAAGCGACCGTATTAAAATTACATCCCCTGGCGAAATCGAATCAATAATTTAAACTACAAACACAAATAAAACTCCCGGATATGACTCTTAATAACCTCGAAAATACTAAACGAGTTATCACGGAAAGGATTTTAATCCTTCTCGCCTATATGTTCGATGCTATAATTCGCTTAAGATATTTTACACTTCAGATCGAATTTTCGCTAATTATTACCGTCCAAAAACCTCAAAAACCTGCTGAAGAACATGCGTCGTGCTATCAATAGTTGCACCCGGACAACAACAGTCAATGGAAAGTAAGCACATTTTTACTAAACGCATAGCGTCACACTTCCATCAATAACAGTTCCACTCGCTATCACTCTTGTTTATAGAGCAAAAGACAAGTTAGACGTACTCGCGTTACATATATGCAATGTCAGTAATCGTTCTTTAGAGCCCGTTCCATTATAACATAAATAAAATAATCAAAGATCAGCTAACAAATCTTTGTAATATTATTAGTACCGACGATAGGACTTTCATTGCGCCGCCTGAAGTTGCAAAACATGTTACTCTATTAAAACATAAAACATCATGTGGAGATGACGGAATCGTTGCGGCAATGATTAAAAACCTATCTCGGAAAATTAGCATTTACCTTACAAGTTTAATTAATAGCATTCAGGATTGCACATTTTCAATCAAAATGGAAAATTGATAAAGTAATTGCGTTGCCTAAACCAGGAAAGGATAGAAGTAACGGTAATAATGTGAGAATTGCGGAAAAAAATCATACTAAATATATTACAAAGTTTCTATTTAAAAATTGGGAATCTTAACAGTGAGAACAGTTTTTGATTTAGATCAGGTTATTCTACAGGGTACCAAGTTGCCAGAGTTTCTGATTTATTACTGATAATTTTAATCTTCGTAAACACACAGGTGTGATAATGATTGACTTAGAGAAAAAGCTTTCTATAATGCGTGGCATAATGGTATATAAAATGACGAAATCTCAATTTCCACTACGTCTTATTAAATTAAATATTATTTAAACAACAGAACATTCTACGTTACAAATTACTCTGATAATTCTTCAATAAAAACGTATTATTCGGGAGTCCCACAAGGAAGTGTACTTGGTGCGTACCGGTTTCTAATATTATTAACAGCCTAAAGATACCATTTGTACATACCGCATTATATGCTGATGACTTAGCTTTATACTGCACTTCATATAGAAGTGATACCATTCGTAACAAAAAGCTGTAAACTCAATTTCTAAATATTACCAGCGGTGGAAACTAATTAATGCTGAGAAAATAGAGTCCATCTTACTCTCAAGAAGAAGACCAACCCTTGTCTGATATTGTGGTGAAATCCGAGCAAATTCCTAAAGAGGTTAAGTATTTAGGAGTGATAATGGATAGTCGTTTAACGTTTCATAACCGCGTTAAGTATGCTGTTGAAAAGAGTTCATAAAGCTATCCCCATATTTAATATTAAATAAAAAACCAATCTATACTACCGTAATCCGACCAAGATTGACGTGTGTGGTCTTACGTATCTGACAGTACTTATAAAAAAATTACAGATAATGCAAAATCATTGCTGCAGAATTTCGTCCAATGCTACACGATATGACCAAATATCACACTTACATAATCAATTAAGAAGAAACGTATATTTTATTGCATATATCAGCAAAATATCGCAATCATTTTATAAAAAGTGTGAAAATCACGATAATCGACTAATTAAAAGCAATTACGATATATCTACGCGAACGTTACACTAAATATATATAAACATCGTAGACTTGAGCGCAGATTTTTATAATTTAATTGAAAATTCAATTACGCGATTTAAGTTATTATTACGTCTAAATTAAAGTTAATTATATACGTTCTTTTATGTTTTAATATATATTTAATATATTTATTATAATTAAAAATTAAATTTTAAGTTCAAGTTGTTTTGTATTTCTTAATTATTTGCTTATTATTAATTAAATTCGCTTAATGAATTTACTTGTAGTTGTAACACTGTAAACATGAAATTGTTGAAATAAATTCTTATTGTTACTATTTATTTTTCGTCCGACAGCTCTAATTCCTGTTCTTTTAAAATTATACGAAAAATTGTTACTAAAAATAATAAAGCCACTTCTGGACGGTAGAAACCTAATATCGGTGCACCAGTTCGGTTTTATAAAAGGACATAGTATACGGTACAACAAGTACATCGCATATTCGATGTAATCGAAGAATGTTTAGAAAGCAAAAAAATACGTTTCTCCACATCAAATAAGTATTCTACAAAGTATGGCACGAAGGATTACTCTATAGCATACATTACAGACTAACGTGTCAAATCTTCGAATTACTAAAATCATACATAAGTGAAAGGTATTTCTCGGTCGGGTATGGAGAGACAAAATCGAAGCTCCCGACAGGTCCAGGCAGATGTACCGCAAGGCAGTATACACTAGGACCGATGTTATATCTAATATATACTGCCGATATTCCTACCTCGGCAGAAGCAGAAATATCTACTTTTGCAGATGACATCGCGATCTTGTGTAAAGGCAGCTCGATAGAAACTACTGATAAAAATCTTCAATTAGTCTTTGTCGATTTGGTCCGAACGGTGGCGTATCGATATCAATGAAGATAAATCTGTACATATTACCTTCACAAATAAGAAACACTGTAATATGACAGATGTTTGCATTAACAATAATATCGTGCCTCGTAGTGATACAGTAAAATACCTCGGTCTTCATTTAGATAAAATATTATCGTGGAAAATGCCATATAGAAAGTAAACATAAAACATAGAAATATGGGTTTTTGGAAGTCGGAACTGTTTCTGGTCAAGTCGTCGGGATAGCCTAGTCTGGCTAGAGCACGGACTTCTATCCGGAAGTCAGCCAGTTCGAGTACAATCGGCGACGCAAAATTATCATCAGAAAGTATAAATATAAATAATCCGAATAAAAATATAATCGCGTGCAAGGTAATGGCAAACCACATGCGCGCTAGTAACGACATAGTACACTACAAAAACAGGCGAGGCTGAATAGTGTCGTGATAACAAAGCGATTGCAATCAGTTCCCCCAGGTGTGTGTGTGTCTAAATACGCTAACGACATATTCTAATTGCCTTGCACGCTGCTTACACACTGTACAACAAAAAATGTACAGGTAAGTAGTCGCTTACCTCCGATACAGAGATAGAACTTAATAATGATGATGATGATGATGATGATATAATACTTAAATTGGAATCTACACGCCATAAAGGTTCAGTTTGATCTAGGGCAAGAAAAAAATCGTATATATATGCGTGTGTGTGTGTGTGTGTGTACGAGTATGATAGATTATTATTTGTTATTCCTTCGTGTGTTAACTCCTAGTAACTTTTCATATATATATATATATATATATATATATATATATATATATATATATATATATATATATACGTGGCATCATCACCGTCATCATCATCATCATCATTACGGTGCTATGACTGTTACCGAACGTCGGCTAGCATTTTACTAATTACTTTTTATCTGATATGTTTCCGAACGATTCAACGCTGTAGTTAATACCTATACTGTTTTCAATTCTATATCCATGTAATTCTTTTCTTCCTGACATTCTTTTACTCGTGATGTGGCTTTATACAAGAAGGTAACATGTACTCTGTATATATATATATATATATATATATATATATATATATATATATATATATGTGTGACGCGTTATGTGTCCGATCGATTTAGAATACTTCGCAATTTCGTATTTTGTCCTCCGTCCATTTTATTTCAAAGTATTCTACGATATAGTCACGTTTCGGAGGTCTCTCTAAGTTCATGTCTAACTTTCAACGCTGTACCGTGATATCTTATATATTACCCATTTTCTACGAAAAAACTATTTACAATGACTAGTATGATGTTCGAGAATGAACAATACGAATATGACGATTAATATATGTATCTTGCGTCGCGGCTAGCGGCAATATTTCAGTATTTTACTCGCACGATGTAAGTTCAAATTCCATGGAAGAGGGAGCGCGACAAGTAAATTTCCATGTCGAAAAGGCCTGTAGCCAATTCAGCTGTCCATTTAATCGGTCGTTAAATTTAGACGGCCTATTGTGCTGCTATTGTGACGTGTCCTGCCGTCCGATCTTATCACATAACTCGACCTTCTTCATTTGCATCCGCTATCTCTGATAAAATACTAACATAATCGATCTTCCAATTTCTGGAACGCACTAAGCTACTTCCTGTAATATAATTATCACAAGCGGTGTCTCTGACCAAATATATATATATATATTGTAATTAAATTAAATTAAATCGCTTATCTCGATCTAACGCTAGATGTAAGCTTTTTTCCAAATTCATCCATGCAATCCGGTCGTTAGCCTTGTTCAGATGCACAGATATGTTACATATATCGTCTTGCCACTTAGGACAGGGTCTACCAATCTACGATCCGTTTAATCCATCGTTTGTCGGTTTTTCCAGCTATATGTCTATACTTCGGCTGGTACATGAAATTTTAATTCGAACAAAATGTTTTATTTTCTGATTGATATAACCGCTGCAATTAATAAATTATCTGAATTCTTCTTCAAACGGAAAATTAAACTAATGACGTTAAAACTGAAGTGATTGTGAGAAGGGGAGCAAGAGAGCTAGAGGAAGACGATATATAACGAAAGAGAGAATATTTAGAAGCACGCGTTATAGTTCTTGTAATATTACATATACATATATATATATATATATATATATATATATATATATATATATATATATATATATATATATATATATATATATATATAACATATATATATGTTGTTATGTATAATTTTATATATAAAACATAATACTTATACATATTATGTTTACACATATACATATATATAATTTTATATATATATATATATATATATATATATATATATATATATATATATATATATATATATATATATATATAGCTTCTTTCGATACCAGTTTTTCTATTTTTCGAGTGCTAGTCACGTTCATACGCTTCACAAAAAATTTCTATTACATCTGTGTCCATTTAGGATACGATATAGATGTAGAACATCCGTTTTGTTTCAAATATATATATTTATATATATATATACATATGCATGTATTTTTTCACGTATGAATAAGCTAAGTTTTGTTAATTCTAGAAACGTGTTTAATTCATTTTTCGTTCTCTCGTATAACTTCCTCTTCATTATGTTTTTGGTTTTTATTTTATTTTAATTTTTTTTTTTTTTTTTTGTTACGAATCAACAGATTCATCTATTTCCAAATCGTATGACAGATTAACAGATACGCGATAATGTCGCGGTGGCATAGTTACTAGAGTGCTCAACTGTTTAGGTGGATGGTTCGGAGCTAAGTCGTGGACATGAAAAGTTTTTCATCGTTACGTATAATGCTTAATTATCACGAAGAAAGCAGTAGCACCCAACTCCGTATAACATCACGTGCGCTCGCATCTACGTTGCATATAATTAGCGTCTTAAACGCTAGTAGCACATGGCTAGTCACGACGCTCGGCAACGAACAATAGAGCGATGATGATTTATTGGCGACGTCCAGATTTCACGAATAACCGGTTTATGGATTGTCTGGTGAACTTGCCTATAGACTTTTTCTAATTTTATTTTTTAATCTTATTCGTGCGTTGCGAAATAACAGTCATGATCAACTAAAGTATACATCTTTACATTAATTGAATTGTTACGTGCTTCTTATTACGTATATATATATATATATATATATATATATATATATATATATATATATATATATATATATATAATATATATATATATATATATATATATATATATATATATATATATATATATATATAAAATCAACCTACAGTATACAAAAGTTCACTCCAGGAGTCTTCTCGAAGTCGGATTCTTTTTAATTTATATTTGTCCCTGCTGCACTAGCGCTCTGATGTTTTACGTTGTGCAGATAGCGGTACAGAAAAAATTTACATAATGAATAAACATAGGAGAAAAATGGTATGACCAATTACGTAAAATAAAAATACATAAGAGTGTGTACGTGTGTGCTTGAGAGAGATGTGACAGTGAATGTGCGACGCACGTAAATTAAGATATATGTATATAATCGGAGAAATGCGAATTGGAAAATCTAACAAAGTCTGTCGACGCTCAATGGAAGAAAAATTGGAATTATATCAATTAAGGAATGTATTCTTCTTTTATGTGCCACATTCAAGAGAGCGTAGGCGATAACCAATGTGCCAACTAGATTTTACGTCGTCTCGCATCTGCCATTAATTATTGTATTGACGATCCAACCAATCTGTCCTCCTTATTCCCCGATTTATTTTTTCTTCTATCTGTCCTTGTATAATAATCTGTAAGATTTCATACTTTGCACGTCGGCCGGATGTAACATTGAACTACATCTTGTCTTATCTTCAGCCTAGTCGATCGATCACATAATAATTGTTTCACATTATTGAAGGCTACTCGTGCGTAACTGCACCGTGCTTTAACCTCGGTAATCGAGACTACTAGTGACATAGCAACCCAGATATTTAAATAAGGAATGTATTGAGAGTGTTAATGATCATGTTCATTATATATCGTAAAACAAATATAAAAAAGAAAAATATCTTTCTAGTATGTATAGAAATTTATAGTTTAATATTGATATTTACAAACAGTTATTTCATATTCGGTTTTTTAGGTTCCATTCTAAGGTTGCTTAATTTCATTTATATATATATATATATATATATATATATATATATATATATATATATATATATATATATATATATTCAACAAAACAAAATAAAATCGAAGTTAATCACTAAATTTTTTTTTTATTACATAAACGCGAAGCTTTTCGACTATGAAGTCATTTTCAAGCTCAATTTTTTTTTTTTATTACATAAACACGAAGCTTTTCGACTATGAAGTCATTTTCAAGATTGAAAATGACTTCATAGTCGAAAAGTTTCGTGTTTATGTAATAAAAAAAAAAAATTTTTTAGTGATTAACTTCGATTTTATTTTGTTTTGTTAAATTCATAAAATCACTACTCTCCAATATATCAACATTATATATATATATATATATATATATATATATATATATATATATACACAATATATGTAGTAGATCTATATGTTTATGTATATGTACGTATGGTGTTTACGTATATGGGAAGAATTTGAATTTAATTCCCAAAATTAAATGACATTTCTACGAAAATCACATTTTAGTAGTAATGACCGGTATCCAAAAAGTTTTAAAGTGACAATTTTCTGGAACACATTATGATTACGACACTAGCGCGCTTTGTTAAAGATTTTCACTACCGATCGTTACTGTGAAAATGTGATTTTTGTTCGAATTGCTTGAAACATAAAAATAACCTACCTGTAGGAATCAATCTTCTTCGTATAGCGCCACATCGTTATACAATTTCAGACACTGGGAGTATTTCGGATGTTTGTAATGCCGTCTATCGAAACGCATAAAAATTCCCTATTCCCTTAATTTGCCGGTAAAAAGTCGTCTATCGATAATTAGGAAAGAAATAAAAAAAAAACCATTCGCCGTCATCGTCATTTAACGGAGAACGCACAGTATAAAACTGAAGTGATAACGAATAATTAAGGAAAATGATCAGACCACACTAGAATATAGAAATCGAATCTAGCGCGCCGTTATTAATTAATCGGTTCGAATCGTGATATTTAAAAATTAGTCTAAAATTATATAATGCGTGAAAATATTTTTTAAAAAATATTTTGTTTGCGCGCGGGTGCGTGTTATATAAATATAGGTACCTAAAGAATAGTTGAATTAATTTTCTTATCGAATGAATTATATAATAGATTTCTTCCTCTATAATTTTATTATCGCGTTGTTTGTTATTATCGGTATTCGGACTTTTTATTTTATCGTACGTTATAATTAATAAAACGCGTAACCAGCTTAAAACGGAAGTTTATTTATTCATTATTTTTTTAAAATGTTTATTCTTCCTTAGGTAATACTTATTATTCTTCGTTCAGCATTTACTAGTTCATTTTTTTTTTTTTTTTCAAAATAATCCATCATGCTGATCATCGAGCACAATCCTTTTACATCTAGAACGTTTTCTTCCGTGAAGAAGTTTCTTATAGATATAGTGTACTTCCATATTTTCGTGTTATCGGTTTTCTTTTTTATGCGCATTTTGCATAGGATTTGCCTGCTAAACCGCAAGCCTGCATACCGTATCTTAATCCGGAGTCTATCAACGCGTAATGTACCATTTTAATGGTTTCCTTACTAACGTAGTTTTTTTTTTTAAAGTGTACAAATGTTGCTCGTATTTTTTTTGGTGCCGTACGTTTATTCCAACTTAAATTTTCATCTATAATTTTACTCCTAAAACTATTAGTATAACTTTTTTATCTTTTTTTTTTTTTCAAAAGTATATTTGTTAAAAATTAATATATTACAATGTTAACGCATATTCACACTTACACATATATTCGTCCATCGTTTAAATATTTGGTTGGTCAAGCTTTCGCTTGTCGGCGGAAATTTTTTTTAATATATCGATCTTTAATCTTACGGAGATTATTTTATAAAAAATTTTAACAACATTATTTTGCTCAACTAATTTTTTTTTTTTTTTTTTTTTTGTTGTTAACGTATACTTAATAAACAAAAATAAGTGCACGCACATTGGTACTATCACACACTTCTTGTTAAAATTTTGCTTGCCGACGGATTTATACGTGTATATTTATTCACTTACAATTTATCTTATAATACATTTATTTCGTGATATCTTATTTTATTCGTCTTACGAGCTAGTTAACCTTATTTTTTATCATTGTTCCTTCATTCGCACACGCGCACATTTCTATTCCTCACTTATCTCGTATATTTGTTTTTCTCATTTTAGTTTGTCTCAGTTCTTTGTTTTGGCTATTTATCTGTTTCGCGTTAAATTTTGTTCTTTTTCAATCTTCATTGATTTAATTGCGTACTAACGCGCTATTTTCTTCTTGTTGTAGCCACCTCCTTATCTTTTCTTTCAAGCAGACTAGTATTTTTTCATTTAATATTTCCTACTACTGCTAATAGTTTTTTTTTTTCCCCCCAGTAATTTATAATTGTACAAACATATTAATGTGCATACAATAGACACGCGCGAATATACAACACACACTCGCGTACTTACACAACCATACACACACTCAAACATACTTCAATATACAAAGATCACACTACTACTTCTACTACTTACTACTTTATTTTTTTCTAAACATATATTTGATAATGTAATACATGATCATTTATACATTTTTTTTTTGTTTTTCAACGAAAAATTAACAATAAACATTTTACTTATTTGTTTAAATTTACACGATACTACACTACGCTTACACATTCAGCATTCACACTCGCATGTGCACACGGTGATTCTCATTAGTATCTTATACACTCATTTTCACTCTCATTTTTACTCTCGCTTTTCCTATTGAATTTTTTTTTCCTATTTCGAATTGCACAATACGTAGAGTAGCAGGTCGTCATTTGAATTTTGCTCATTTCACATAATCAGCTTACTTTTATTTATTTATTTTTCTCTTTTAATTAATTAAATTAATTAAATTATTATTTTTTATTGTTTATTATATTTTAATATTTATTATGTTGTTCAGGTTGTTTTTATTCCGTAGCAATATTTTCGATCGTTGTTTCAAATGACCGATTTTCTTTTCTTCCACTAAAGCTATATGGTTTCTTAGGAGTACGGTGCCGTTTTCATACGGCGGTAATAATACGTTGAATGACGTCACGTGAACGTTCGCAATGGAAACAAAGGATAGTGTTTTCTTAAGAAGCGGCAACTGTTATCGTTGTAAAAAAAAAAAAACACGATGAAATCGCGGCTGCTTTTAAAGCGGTCGTCATTACGGCGATGAACAGTTTTATCAACGTTTTACCATTGTACGATGATATAAAATGATAAAAGTAGAATAGATGATAAATTAGTGTAAAAATTAATAAAACAAGTAATAAACTGTGTTTCAACACAGTTTATTATAAGTAATGAAAAAACAAAAGATGATACAATTAGTGTAAAAATTAATAAAACAGGTGTATATATAAATAATGAAAAAATAGAATAGATGAAACTTAATATATCTGTATTTACAGTTTAAATAACAAAACTAAATGTATTAATAAAGCTAAATGTAAATTGTGCATTTTTAAAAAAGTTTACAAGATACAAAAAAAAATGAACAGTATTTACACAATTGAAGAACGGTGTTTCTAACTTTACACTTCTGGTTCATCGTAAAAGCGGGCATCTATTTTTCACCGCTTTATGACGACGTCATTCAACGTAATATTACGTACGCTAAAAAACGGCACCGTATTCCTAAGAAACCGTAGCTTTAGTCAGGTGGAAGTTTGTTTATCGCCATTATGTATTCATTCGTTCACCATCTTCTCACTATTAATATTCTGTATTTCATTTATTTATATTTTGTCTGTACATTTTCTATTATAATTCAATGTTTGTTTTTTTTACTAAATGATGTCTGTCCGAAATATTTATAAATAATAGTCGTGCGATATTTAGCGCATGCAAAAGTTCATTTAGTGTTTTTTATTCTTTTTTATCTTCGCTTATTAGATTTAGACACCTTTTTTGTAACTTGTCTATTTTCTTCATATAGGATTTAGTTTCTGAACCCGAAGCTTCAATTCTATATCTCAGTCGCGATTCAATAAAAGCGTACTAACTTCGGTGTTTCACCACCAACGTAATTTCTTATATATATTAATGACGGTATAATTGACTGCACTTTTCTATCAATTTTTTCGTACTTGTAAATTCAATCTAAGATAATTATCTAATTATCTATTATCATTAAAATCTAATAAATACTTACGCTTACTTACTAGATTAATTTTTTTACAACTTCTATTAGAACGTTCATTATTTCCTATCGTTAAACGAATACATTCATCGGAATGCATCATGATTTTTAGGTTTATATATAAATCTAGATCTCCCTTTAACAACGTGCATTTTGTTTTTGATCTAATGACTGTATACGGTTTTGATCACGAGCACATTTACTTACTTCCATCAAATAATTCCTCGTGTAACTCTCTGCAGTTCTATTATTTTTATGATAGCTAAATCGTCAGCAAATGCAAACACTTTGCTATATTTCATTATATTTTGCAAATCATTTGTATATATGATATGCAGTATTGGTGCTGAACCTATATTCACGTTCGTGTACTCACCTCGCGCGTTATTTATGCTAACCACTGTTTCTCTGTTTTTTAAGTAACTTTCAAACCACTTTTTGATTTTTTCTTTCATTCCGTTTTCCTTCAATTTATATACTAGTTTCACGTGGTTAACTGTATCAAACGTTTTTTTGTGAAGTCTACAAATGTCGCTCTAGTACTTTATTTCCTTTTTCCAAATTTATTCACACTTCTTCTGAGAATTTATACAAATTGATTTTGTGACCTGTTCTTTTGAAATTCATCCTGCGCTTTATCAATTATTTTATTTTCTTCGTGATACTCGATTAACTGCGCTGGGAAACATATTTTTCAAATATTTTTGCTACCACCTGACTGCAATTGGTCTGTAATTGATAGTAGTCATCGTGATTTCCCTTTTTGTATATACAGGTCTTATTAAGGATATTTCCAATAAAGCTGGAATTTCTCACTTCTCTAATGTTCGATTCGTAATATCGTAATCGCGGAAATTATTTCATCTTCGATACTTTTAACATATTTTACTCTAATTCCATCATGCGTCTTTTATATTGTTAAGTCGCCTATAATTTTCGAACTTTCGACGCTTTATAAATATATTTACTTCTTCCTTTAATTTTACCTTCTTTATCAGTAGTCTGTCACATTTATGCTTTATACCGAGTTTTTAAAATCACATTCAAAATCATATAACTATTTTTATGTACGTTTTAACTTTTAACCAGATATATTTATCTATTGTTTCATCTATACTCAGTATTTTCTCTCTACCGATGATACAATTTATGTTCTTTCATACTTTTCTCGTGTCTTCTCTTCTGCTTGTTTAAAATGTTTTTATAATTTATTAGTTCATTTTGTTTATCAATTTTTCATATTGTTTTACTACTTCTACTTCTACTACTACTACTACTACTACTGTTATTGCTATTGCTGCACTGTTTATTACAACCGTAATGTAACGTTTTTAGAAATAAATTAGAACAAAGTTATCATTTTTACCTTTTAAAACTTATTCAAGGTTATAGAACTATTCATAAAGACGTAGCTTTAATAATAGCAGGACAGCTACCTTTGTATTTAGTATTGAAGAATTATGTAATTAAGTATAATATTAAGCAACGTATGGAAAATGTTTACCTACGTTGAATAAGTTTAAGTGTGGAGATAAAATTTTATCAAAACGATGTTTTGATAAATATATTTATAATACGCTCTGCAATGAATATAATGAGCAACGGCAGAAGGTAAATCATAAATTCCTTCATGAAATATTACCTAATTTTAAGGATAGGATTAGATGCAGATTTTTTGCTCCTAATTTTTACATAACGCAGTTGCTAAGAATACACGTGGTAAATTTAATGAATATCTTTTCCGTTTCAAATTATCTTTAACAGATATGTGTCCATGTTGTGGATTACAAGACATTACAACGCATGTATTCGGTGGCTGTAACCCCGAAGGTAAAATTTATGAAAGATGTGATCTTTTAAAATTATTAAACGGTAAAAAGAAATTTAAAGAATTTTCTCGGTTTTGTGCAAAAACAACGATATCCAGAATAAATTGCGGTCTTTTATAATTAAATATGCTATTTTATTTTCAATAAATTTTTTGGTTGATTTTACCTGATGTTAATAATATTTCTTTAACGTTTTTTTTTTTTTTTTTAATAAAGTAGTTGTTTAACTTTTTAAATAAAACTCTGAAAACTTCGTTGGTCTTGAGTTTTATCTGTTGTCATTTTAAATTTTATTATTTATTTACTCTTCTTAATTTATTGAGATTAACTAATGCTTTTTGAATTTAATTTTTTTTTTGTTTGTTTTAATTTTAAATTGGTTAAACTTAGCTTTTTTGTTATATGTATATTTCCTTAATTATCTCTTAGCATTAGTTCTTTTTCCCCGATACCGGGGAAAGTCACTTCGAACATGTTTCGAGGAGGATACTATACTACCACTACTACTACTTCTACTACTACTACTGCTAAATTTTTTTTTAAACGTATATTTGTTTAAATTTACAAATAGAGTACGCGCACATTTATATAATAACACAACCACGACTTATAATTAACATTTCTCAATTGCTCCGTCAAGCTTTTGCTTGTCGACAGATTTACTTATATATAATTTACATCCTCTTAATATAATTATGTAATGATTTCTATAACTTATAGATATTGAATTACACTTACACTCGTTCCCACTTACACATCATTTGCTCGCATTCATTTCCACATTTTCACTCGCACTTATTATTTTTAATTTTCTTATTATGTAATTATTCTAATTCTTTATATATATATATATATATATATATATATATATATATATATATATATATATATATACATACACATATACATACTTTTTTTTGCACTAGTATTTGTAGCACTTTCGTAGCGTCGCTATGCTCAATCTCTTCCTGACTTTTGTTTTTTACAATGCCCTTTTTCCAGGATTTTATTTATCACCGTTTCATCCATCAACCAACTTTTAATTTTCTGTTTTTTTTTTTTTTTTTTTTTTAATGTTTGTCTCTTTTAATATGTCATTCACTTTCAAGTATACTCGTTTTCGTCGAATATCGTGTTTTATGCGTTCGTAATTTAATAGTTTTATAATATGTATCATACCTCACCGCGCGATCGTGGTGGGACAACGCAGTGCGAAGAACAAGCTGCTTCACAACTACCGGAGGAGGTTGTGATAGACACCCTCTACCTCACCGACGAAATTTAATAATATGGATAGTCGGCTTTTGAGTCTGTTGGGGATTCTGACGATGATTCTGATAAGAATGGATGGCAACTAGGGAAAAAGAAAGGAGGTAGTTCTCCAAAAAAGAAAAAAAGAGAAAATGATATGATTATCGGAACCAATAATCGATATGCACCGTTTCAACAAGCACACAATATAAATAACAATGGAATTGAATATCGTAACGACGTAATACAGTTAATAGAAGAAATTAATGCGATTATGCAAGTAGGATGTCCACCGGTAATTGTAGTTCTAAGGTAGTATTTAATTCATATTAGTAATAATAGTAGTAATAATAATAATAATAAAAATAATATTAGTAACCTAAATCGTAGAATTACTATACCTCCTATAATAATACTATGAAAGCCCCAATACATTTGTTAATCAAATTCATAAAAATCTAAAATTTAACGTAAAAATTAAAACTAATGGTAATTCGTACGTCTTATATAAGTATGGTAGTATTGAAGATTATGACAATGTAATGAATAACTTTTTTTTTTTGTAGAAGGAAGCACTGTATTTCTTATTATTAAGTTACATGCACATAAGCATATTAAATTTTTAAAATGAACAATTTACCCGTACCGAAATATAAAACAAAAATTCTAAACAAAAAATAGAAAAACTTATACGATAGGCTTATAAATATCAAATGTATAAATTACAAGAAAAATTTGTATAAAAAAACCTGTTCCAATATATTAGAATAAAATTATAACTTACTCTATCACAATATAATATTTTAAAAATATCTTAGTCTATTTGTTGATACTAGAACTAGAATTTAATAGCCGGCTTACTATAAACAGATATGTTTTATACGTCTGTGCTTGTACCTCTTATATCTGTGTCGCAGAGACTGGTTAATCTCCTATCGAATGTATTACTACATTATCAGATGAGCTGCAGTTGGTGAAAAATTTTTTCGCTGTATTTTTAATGATTTCCTGTATGTAAAGAAACGTTAAAATATCATGCGTAGATTTAATTTTAGAAAATCTTGGTTTATTCGAGATAATTCTTAAACAATGATTTTGTAGTCATCTGATTTATACTGCTATTGCTAGCATAGCTCCAGACCGCGCTCGCATACAATAATTTTGGTAGAATAACTTTTTTATAAATGAGGAATTTGTTTTGCGCCGATAATGCAGACTTTTTGTTAAATATTGGAAATAGACAACCCAATTTGCGCATCGTTCTATTTACACAATCATTAATATGCCTCGTTAAGTCGTCTATCGATAGTTATGCCTAAATATCTTACATTTTCCTTCCAATCGAGGTAATTTTTTTTGACTCGAACGAAGTGATTAAGTAGAGGCCTACGTCTAGTAAAAATGATTTATTCAGTTTTTTCATAATTGACTTTAATTTTCCATTTGTAGAAAAATTTTGATATTTTATCAATTGCACTTGTTAGTCTGTTACCGATTGTGTCAATTCTATAAGAGGATACCATTAAAGAAGTGTCATCAGCATAAAGGTTTATGTCTACTCCCGGAATGGTTGGCAAGTCATTCAAATAGAGTATAAAAAGGAGAAAGGACCTAGGATGCTCCCTTGAGGTACCCCAGCTTTAATAAATCTCATGTTAGATTTATGGTTTTTTATTTTCACGTAAAATTTCCTGTTCATTAAATAAGATTTAATAGTGAATACTAGATAAGGAGGAAATTCATATTTGATTAATTTATAGATAATTCCATCATGCCAGGTTGTGTCAAACGCTTTTTCAATGTCCATCAAGACTACTCCTATACCGCATACCAGTCAGGTACAAGCTGTGGGAGCGAAATTTCAGCTAGGAAACAAATCATTAGTTATCTTTGCAGCATACCGACCGCCGATAAAACCTACTAGTCTCGAAAGTGATATCAGATCCTTATTAAATACATCAACACGTGTCTTAGTAATTGGAGATTTAAATGCAAAGAATAGAGTTTGGTCATAATGCTAACAGAGCAGGGAACATACTCCTAAGCATGCGCAACAGACTAAACTTTCAGATAAAAACACCATCAGAGCCTACATTTTTCCCCGGGAATTCAACTTCTTTGCCTAGCATCATTAATATTGTCATTGTCAAGAACTACTATGAATTAAGTAACCCTTTATCTGTAAGAGAGTCAATAATTTTTACCAGACGTAGGCCTTCATTAAATCGTTTCGTTAAAATAAAAAACGTTGAACTTGACTGGAACATGTGAAGCATTTAGGCGTCATCATGGACAGAAGACTCACATTTACAAAACATATTAACGATTGTGTAAGTAGAACAATACGGAAAATGGCTTGTCTATTTCCTATATTTAATAAAATATCCGCGCTATGCAAAACGAATTTTTATTATACAAAAAGGTAATTTTACCAAAGCTACTCTATGGCTGCCAAATATCGACTTATACTAGCAATTATAAACTACGTGCAAAGAGTGCAAAACCATTGCCTTCGAATAATTTTGAACAAACCTCGCGATTTACTTCAATCAAATCTCTCCATGATGCGTTAAACAGGAAATGATTAAGGATAAAATGAAAATTTTTTTTGCCGATTGTAGATATTCCGACATTCCAATGGTAAATTTTATATTACCAAGCTTTACGACACAGGTATAAAAGATATATAGGCGTATAAAACACATCCTTCTATAGTAAGCCAGCTACATAAACCTAGTTCTAGTATTAATAAATAAGCTAAGATATTCGTAAGTATATTTTTGATACGGCACTCTGTTATTTTAAAGGAGCAGGTTTTTTGTATTAAAATTTTTCCCCGCAGTCGTATAATAAGGCGCGAATTTAAATAATATTTTATAAGATCATATTTTGTATTAATTCTTTCTGGAAAGAGTCGTTGATACATTCGGTACAGAAAGTTCTATTGAATGGTAACTTTACTTTTTTTTGTAAACAGAAAATATTTAAATGTGCAAATATATTATCGTTAAATTGTTCTATTGTTCTATTCGCTACTACCGATATTATACATTCGTTTGATAATTCTAATAAGGTGTAAATAAATAATTCGATTTGATTATTATTATGATATTTTATTATTCTTACTATCGTTATTTTTATATATTTTTTATTACATTTTATTAAATTTAACATATTGTTATTCTTATCGCTAACCATTAGTAACGTTATTACTCTGGTGATGATTCTTATTGTATTTTAAAACGTTCCGGTACAATGATTTCTTTAACAAGGTTTTGTAGTGTTCACGCTCGAGAGACGCTTTATATATTTTAATCGAGGTCACTGTCAACATTTCAATTAAAGAGGAAATGGGAAAAAAATCGCCTATGGCGACGTCAAAATTTCGAACAAATATTTACGGTGGAAGTTTAAAATATACGTCCTTTCCTATGTACGTGCTTACATAAAACGTATGTGTACACAAGAAATATATATATATATATATATATATATATATATATATATATATATATATATATATATATATATATATATATATATACGAGGCTTGACAATTAAGTAATAAGACTGACGTTATAATAGCTGTATATTTAAAAATTATTTACCAATTCTTTAATCCCGTTGGGCAGCTATACACAAAGCCCAGCAATTTCTCCACGCTTGGTAACATTTTTGGAACTCTTCAACTGGAATGTCCTTGAGTACCCTTTAGATCACACCCCTAACGCAACAAACGTATGTGTATATACGTATGTTGAATATATTGGAGAGTAGTGATTTTATTAATTAATAATAAACCGAACTAAGTATAACACAAATATATATATACATATATATATATATATATATATATATATATATATATATATATATATATATA
>CM065054.1:95236908-95281908 GCA_032883995.1 Coronaproctus castanopsis
TGAAAATATTCGCAAATCATGAGACAGACACTACAGTTTTGTATAATACTTCGTATATAAAAGCTAATGTTGATGGATTGGAGAGTAGTTCTGTGTAAATAAAATAAATTTTATACTGATTAACATTGATTAAAAATTCACATTACGACTAACGGTTTTCATTTTTTTTTTAAACAACATCAGTATATTATCGATATTTAGCCGTAAGTATTACTTCCTTATTGTAGGATACACGAGAGACCTATATAAATAACAAAAGTTATTTAACCAGAAGAAAAAGTTTACGTATTATTAAGTAAATACACGTACGTAGATGCATTTTAGCACGCGCACAGACACATTTATATTTCGATCCAGACCGTAGATGGGATCTTAACTATTGATTTTCGCATTAATAAAAAAATTATAATAATAGAAATGAAAAAAGGTGTTTAATATTTAACGTTAAAAATAGTAAATAATGGCCAGTATCGGTAAAGATCTTCTCGAAACAACGAATTTACGCGACGAATTTTTGAAAATAAGATAATGTTACTTTAACAAAGATTATCGTAAACTACCATACGACTCAGATACACACTAGTCATGGTTCTATCGGCTACTATCTGAATAAATTGAAAAATTATTAACGATAATAAATGTCCTAATTACGAAAGCGTTGAAATTTAAATCGTTCAGAAATGGCCGAGAATACGGAATGAAGTTCGTACTATCAATAAATTTGCGTTCAATACGGTCAAACAGTCGGAGTTTGGCTAATCAAGATCTGAAAAATTATACTAAGCCGTTTACGCATTTCTCACGCTTATTTACTAAATAATTCATAGCCTCTATCTGTAATCTATGCTCCGGGGGGGAGGGGTCCTTTTAACCGTCTCCTGGTAGATTGTAAGAAATTCCGCCTATTCCGGTTTCAAATACACTTTTCCAGATCTGTCTTTTCGAAATTCTTGAGCATAGCGAACGAAAAATTCAGCTTCTACTTCGAATTCCTAAAACTATCTTACATAATATCTAAAAACTCAGTTTACTTGCCGTGTACACGTTAACGAATAGAATACAATAAAACGTATAAAACATTATGTCGAGTTTGGCTAGAGGAAATAAAATATAATAATTAAAATATAAAATTTAAAATAAATATTCGTAATAATTATTCGATCACCGAAATCGTAGAAAACGATCTAGTTAAAAAATAAAATTTCCAATAAAATATAAATACTAATAATAAAAATAAATATGTGGCAGCGTGTAGTGGTAAATGGTAGAACTTTAGTCACACGTTGTGTTCATAACGGATCCTTCCCAGGAGATTTTATACCCATATATGCCAACATATCAATGCATTCCTCGTTACGAGAAGATCGATGTCGTTATTAAAAAATCAAAATAGTTTTTAACCCTTTCAGGCCCGATGTCCATTAGATGGTATGGTACATGAAATTTTAATGCTAACGAAATTGTTTATTTCCTGGCGGACATGAAATGTCTTAATTTTTTTGAAAATATTTATTTAAACAGTGAAAATTATCTAAACTCATCTAAGAAACTGAATTATATAATAAATAACCGGTATAAAATTTCTGATTTTTTGTCCAAATTTCATGACTGAACGGATTAAAAGCGAGTATTCGTATATCCGACTTTAGATATATATATAATAGTAACAATATTAATAATAATAATAACCTTTGCTTAGCATAAGTAAATTAACAATTTATAAATATTTGTTACAGCTAAAATCAATTTCTAAAATTAATTTCGAACGTAGTCATACTAAGCCCTTTCGAAAGAAGGTTTCTCCCAATTTTTCCCAGTTGCATTTATTGTGTGCCAACCTATACAGAGCGCTTTTGAATCCCATGAATTTTTTGAAGTCGTCATCCCAACGTGTAAACGGTCGCGACTTTTTTCTCTTGCGGTACGCCACGAACCATTCCGTTGCTTTCTTCGTCCTCCGCCGATCTCGGTATCTTATGATATGTCCTCCCCACTTCTATTTCAGCGCGCGGATTGAAGTTACGACATCCCTGTTATCACGGATTTGTTTCTTAATCGTTTTTAATTTGACTCTATCTAGTTTCTTGATTTGTAATATTTGATCTTTCTAAATTGTTTTGACAGATTCTTAGAATATTTTCCAAGTTAAGGATGGTAGCAGGCAGCTGTTGAAAGCCACACTTTTTAGATTGGGCGGTATTATATATCTTCTTCTTCTTCTGATGCCCTACTCTACGAAGAGCGTTGGCGATCATGCATAGCAATCGAAACTTCTTTTCTCTGGCTTCTTGCATTACTTTTTGTATTGACCGTATGTTATTATATGGAATTGAGGCATAAAAAACAAAAGGCAAATAAATAGATTGGAGTCTGTAGAAATGTGGCTACATAGATGGATGTTGAAAATACCATGGATAGACAAGATATCAAAAATCGAAAAGTCCTAGAGATGGCCAAAACTGAGAGAAGCTTAATGAAATAAGTTATTCGAAGGAAAATAAAGTACTTCGGCCATGTAATTACAGGAGATAAATATAAACTACTGCAATTAATTATCCAAGGACAAATGGATGGGAAAAGAAGTCGAGGAAGACGGAAAACATGCTGGTTGGATAACATCAAGGAATGGACGAACACATAGTCAATATATATATAATATATATATATTATATATATATATATATATATATATATATATATATATATATATATATATATATATAATATCTATTTGTAATAAACGAGAAACGTTTGTATAAATTCACGCGTAAAATTATTTTATAATAAGGAGGGTGATTAAAATTTAAAAATAATGAAAATCTAGTCTGATGTTTCCTTTAATTTGTTTTTTTTTTTTTTTTCGAATCTAATCAGTCCAACGGCGAAACCTTAAAACTGAATAAGTTATCAGATATGAAATTAAATGTATTTATATTTATAGAAAAAATATATATAATAATAATAATAATAATAATTCGGGAAAAGATATAAACGAAATAAAGTATATAACTGAAGAACGATAACATGCCGGCACTCGATCTCGCGTAATGTTAAATACGGAAACTCGATACGGATACCTTCAAGATCACGGAGCAGTTCTTTAGTTATTACTATAGGCATCGGTCGACCGGCATCGCCTCAGTTTCTTTCTACGGTGCACCGTCTCTAGTTAATGCTTTTATTTCCTTGTTATAAATATATTTTATTATTTTACCTATATTTTACAAGTTTTTTGTCTATTGCGCGTATTTAGATATTTATCGAAATAAAGAATGAAAACGTTTTCAAAAACATACACGAATCGAGAAGTCTAATTCAACAGTCAAAAAGAAAAACGTTTAAACGGATAGATCACTTATATCGACATAATCTCCAAGTTTCGTGCGCAAGTAATTGAAGGAAAAATTGAAGGAAAACAATACAGAGGAAAGCCACGGAATAGATATATATATATATATATATATATATATATATATATATATATATATATATATATATATATATATATATATATATTGATCAATTAATAAATGACACGGGAGCAACAAGTTATGCAAACCTAAAAAGAAGGACAGAACGAAGACAATTTTGTTCAAAGTTCAGTTTAGTCACTAGGATCGCGAGTCATAATCCACCAATCTGTAGAGGAAATGAAGAAGAAGAAATTTATCGATACGTCGACTAAACGAGTGGGGAGTTGACAAATTCTTAAACTTTAATTTTCGTAAAAATCGATCGTACATGTTGGCTACTTCGCTAGTTAGTTTTGGTATTCCGGTAACTTTCGCCAGTTTAGAGATATTAGGTTTGTCGAGGGGTATTATCGGGTTGAAAGATTATTCTTCGCAATGTGACGATCGCCAGAAAGATTATAAGATTCGAAAAATAGAATATAATTCTTCGCAAAGAAGCCATCAGGAACTAAAATAATCGAAATACAAAATAATATATCTAATTTATAACTAATTTCGTCATACGACGATGTGGAAAATTTTTTAATTATAAATAACCTATCTAGCGTTAATATTGTAAAAAACAACAATAAGAATTTATTTCGACAATTTCATTTTTACAGCGTTACAACTACAAGTAAAAAATTCGTAAAGTTAATTTAATAATAAACTTAGCAAATAATTAAGAAATATAAAACAACTTGAACTTAAATTAAAATGTTAAATTTTCATGATAAATATGTTACGCGGGAAAAATTAAAACAAAAAAACCTACACAAAAGAACGATATAATTAACTTTAAATTAGTCCTAATAATAACTTAAATCGCGTAATTGACTTTTAAATTAAATTAACTATAAAAATCTGCGCTTAAGTATACGATGTTTATATTTAGCGTAACGTACGCGTAGATATATCGTAATTGCTTTTAATTAGCTTATTCTCGCGCATTTCACAATAAAATGTTTGCCATATTTCGCTAATATATGCAATAAAATATGTGGACGTTTTAATTGATTATGCAAGTGTGATATTTTGTCGTATAGTCTAGCATTCAGTGAAATTCTGCAGCAGTGATTTTGGATTGTCTGCAATTTTTTACAAGTACTATCACATACGTAAAACCATACAGGACACGCATATGTCAATCTTGGTCGGATTACGGTAGTATAGATTAGTCTTTTATCTAATGTACTAATACCGCACTTTTTATGAAATACTACTAGCGTCGCCCGATCGCTTCGCTCGTGAACTTCGAGTCAATTTCTTTGGGGGGGGGGTGAACCACTTTTCATAGTGATAGCTTATTAGACTTGGGTGGATATACCCTTTCCAAAACTGTACATCTCAATTAAATCGTCCAATTAGATTAGACACAGCATTAAAAAAAAGCCACACCATTTCTGGCAATAAGGGTACAGCTGCAACAGCTGGACCGATTTTTATTTTTGATAGCCCAAAACCTCCCAATCGGATAAGCGGTTTAGCCGTCTATAAAACGCGAACAAACAAACAGTCTTTTATATATATATATATATATATATATAGAGAGAGAGAGAGAGAGAGAGAGAGAGAGAGAGTGATTGGATACAGAATGTGGATAGCTTTATGAGCTCTATCAACAGCATACTTAACGTGTGGTTATTAAACGTTAAACCACTATCCATTATCACTCCTAAATACTTAACTTCTTTAACAAACGGAACTTGTTCGGATATCACTACAATGTCAGGCATAGTGGTCTTCTTCTTGACAAGAAGATGGCCTCTGTTTGCTCAGCATTAAGGTTTAGTTTCCACCGCTGATAATATTTAGAAATTGAGTTTACAGCTTTTTGTAATCTATTATGAATATCTCTTCTGTGGGAAGTACCGTATAAAGCTAAAATCAAGCACACTCCCCTGTGGAACTCCCGAATAATACGTTTATTATAAAAAACATACATATATATATATATATATATATATATATATATATATATATATATATATATACTCCTAGTAAGTATAATCAGTTGTATACGATTAACTGCATTAACTGCGGAGCGCTCGAATTAAACGAAATTATATTATTACAACAGTTTCCTGTTTTTATTTCTGAATTATTTAATATTAAACATGTACATACATAATAATCGCTACACTAGTAGCCATAAGCAAATTTCGCAGGCTATTATAGTTTATTATATTCTACTTTATTAGTGTAATTAATTCTTTTGTATTACTTCAGACGATATAATTTACCTCTACAGGCTAATATTTCAATTTATATATATATATATATATATATATATATATAAAAATTCGTGTATATTAAATTGTATGCTTAAATAAAATGTACATTTTAGAATGTATATATATATATATATATATATATATATATATATATACAGGTGCGCACCTACGGGGGGGCTACCAGGCTTAAGCCCCCAGAGGGTTTAGAAAGTTATAAAATACTAATGAATAATGCGGGTAAATTGTAAGTTTTGAACAATTTCCCGGCTAAAATGATAGTTGAAACAGAAGAGAATATTTGAAAGAGCTCTGGCGTTATCACTGATAAAATCTCATCTTGAAAAGCGTGTAAAACAGCTTAGATTCCAAAAAGTACTGTTAGAAAATATTCCTTAGATTCTGTCTGCTAATGACATTGAAAATCCAGCTGACAGTGCAACACAAAGAAAAAAAAAGTGGCCGTTGGTTGGGCACTTTGGTATTCGAATCTGACCCACTTCGTGACTAGCGCCTTTCTTTTTATTGTTATTACTTGTTTCGTTGTTGTTCCTAATCGTTTATAGTTTGTTTTGCCTGTCAAATTTTGTTACACATTCGGATGTTGTATGTTTTATTCATTTTTATTACGAATTTTTTAATTTTTTGGGGGATATGTGAGCCCACACCAGGTACAAATTGCTCCACTGTATATATTATATATATATATATATATATACATATATATGCACATATATTTTATGTATACGTAAATTACATGTTCTAGTATAAAGGAATTTTGTGGTTGAGAAGGGAGGCTCAATCTCTTATCGACTAATGAAACTGGTTTGGGTATCCGGTTAATATTTTACAGGCATTTTTAATTTCCTTTCTCACACTACAAAAAATCACACATGTATCATACACGCGAAAAACATGCACCTACCATAGCGTATATAATTATGTGTACACACACACACATATATATATATACAATGTACATAAAGAAAATTTTACACTTACTAAATCGTATAACGTCGGAACAAACAACCTGAATACGAAACCGGTATGTAAAATTGCGCGATCGCTTTTAACGAACTGGCTTTCTTAATGCGATTATATTCTTGATTGCGCCAGAATTTTTGGTCAACCATGTAAAACTATTTAGAAAATATTTATACCTCGCCCGTCGCTAAACGACGTTTCCGTCATAAAGTTTTATTACGTGTACACACATTACTAATGTATAGTGTATAGAGCATTTATATACACATATATACAAAATATATAGAAATGTGCGCGTATACGATATACAATTAAAAATTAATACCTCAATTATTATCGCCGCAAAATATACGATCCGATGATGACGAAGTCGCAAGCGCAATTTTCAATCTCGGTACGAATTGAAAAGCGTGAAACGTTTCTCGTAACGTGTGTAATATTTACTTTGTCAGAAAAGACGATAATCCGATTTAATCCGTTTTATTATACACGCGCACAAAGGACCATACATATTTGTATGTATGTGTATATATATATATATACATACTATATATAGTGGTAGAATACACAATACTTTTTTTCAGCATACGTGCCGAAGTGAACAGTTGATAATAAAATTAAAAAAAAAAAAAAAAAAACACATAAAAGTATAAAGGACGTATTAAACAAACCTTATCTTCGGATGAAATAGAAACAAATTACATTCGTCAGGTAGATTATTCAATTGAATACGCGACTATAATTACGCGCTCTAGCGTAGAAAGTATAAGTTAAAATAAATATATCTGGTTATTGTGAAAGCTCGTGCAAATCTCTTCTATACGATAGCTCCACCAATAGTTCGTGCGTCTGGCTTTTTTTAAATATACATATATACCTATATACATACATACACACATATGATGCATATACATGAATAGAGTGATATATAATATATTCGTAAATATATTACATTATACGATATTATATAGATTTATATTTATAACTATATATATATATATATATATATATATATATATATATATATATATATATATCGTAAATGCCAGAATTTTTAATCATTTATTTATGTAAACGGACGTTTGTTTTAAAAAAATTGATTATAGCGTAAAATATGTGTTAATCGGTTGTTATGTAAAGATTAATAATATATAAAAAAAAAGTAAAAAAATAAAAATAAAATTAAAATGACGCAATACGTGAAAAATATAATATCGAATATAAGAATGTAAATATCGTGCGAAAAAACAAATATAATTATCGTTCAGAATCACTACTAAAACGTTTCGTATTTATCAATTCTTTCCAAGTACGTAAACATTTTACAATTTGAGCAGGTGATCGTAGTCGTCATATTTTTCCCACCGCCATTTTTTTTTTTTTTTTTTTTTTCGTTTGCGGTAATTTTACTACTACCACAGATGCCTACAGTTTCCTTCATCAGTGTCGGATAAATCAATACTGTTTTTAGATTTTAAATTTTCCAACACTTCGTCTTGATTTCTAAATTTGTTCCAACGCTGAATATAAATGACAAGCACGTTATATTAACCCGAGGTAAATTGCATAAACTTACTTAGGCGTTTTTAAATAAATCTAATTCTAACGACGGACAAATTTTTGCTAGTGCAAATTCGTAGATTGTAGAAATACATAAATAATTCTTTCGACGGGAAACAATATTGTTCTGCAGCATTACTAGATGTTAGTCAGACCTTCGATCGTGTATGGCATGAGGGATTACGTTTAAAAATAAAACGCTTCTTTGCTGCATTCATCCTATATGCTATTTAACAGGTACATTCTTCCAGATTTGAACCTGCTAAGGCTGGCGTTCCACAGGGTTCTAGGTTGAGCGTAATTCTATTTCTCTTGCACACACATATGACCTTCCAGTTAAAACCAACAGTTGTTGCATGCATTCGTTGATGACACAGCATTATTCGCAAGCGACAACGATCCGACAGCGGCGTCAGGAAAATTACAGACCGGTTTAAATCACCTAGAAAAATGGTCGCGACATTGGAGAATTAAGATCAACCCATCGAAGTCAGTACATGCCACATTCACAAATAGACGCGATAGACGCCCACCCGTTTATCTTAATGGTCTAATTCCGCAGGAAAGTAAAGCTCGTTACTTAGACTTGTGGCTTGATCGTCGTACGACGTGAAAAGAGCACATTAAGATGAAGGTTAAAGAAATAAACGTGAAATTCAGAAAGATGTATGGGCTCTTCCGGGTAGACATTCTGAGTTGCCTCTAAAATCGAAATTATTGCTGTATAACGCAGTTATTCAACCGGTGTGGACCTACGGTATATCCCTTCGGTATACAGCTCGGTGTGTCTAATATTAACATGATGCAACGATGCCAGTCGAAATGGTACATGCGCAACGACAACCCCTGCATCGAGACCTAGGTGTACCGTATGTGCGCGAGGTAATCCGAACAAATAGTGAGCGTTACCTGCATAGATTAGAATACCATCCGAGCCGACTGGCAGCTGACTTGCTAGATAGTGGTAACGATGTCCGTAGACTGAATCGTTACATCCCCTTAGACCTTCCACATCAGTTTGTATGATTTTGGTGAGGTAACTCCGACTATCATTGATGAATGATATCTCCGATCCGGTCACGACCCACTTGGACAAATTGCTTATTGGCTATTATATAAAAATTTGAATACAAGTGTAATAAAAGAAATTCATCATTTGATAATCAAATTATATTTTACCGTAACAATATAATATACCCGGAGCACTTTGCGGGATAGGTTGAATTATTTAATTTTTTTGAAATAAATGTAAATCACTATTTACACAGACAACTGAATATTCCAAAAGTACACACCAATGCTGTAGTAGATAAAAAGAATACTGTATAAAAAAAAATAGTAGCCTTATGTATTCCTTACTGAAATATCAAGGTCATTAATAAAATCAAATATATATATATAAAAAATATATATACGTATTTACGTAAATTATATATATATATATATATATATATATATATATATATATATATATATATTATATATATATATATATATATATATATATATATTATATATATATATATATATATATATATATATTATATATATATATTATATATATATATATATATATTATATATATATATTATATATATATATATATATATATGTATATATATATATAACTAGAAGTTACCTACGGCTTCGCCTGTGTAATTTTTTTTTTTTAAATCAAATTATTAAACCAATATGAACCTGTGGTATTCAATTATGAACATGTGGCAGCAAATCAAATATTAACAAAATACAGGCTAGACAAAGCGTGATCATGCGAGCTATAAGTTGACACATATCGCTATTCTCGCACGGATGATATCCATAGAGATCTTGGTGTATCCTTAGTTCAGGAAGTTATTAAGAATTTCGCAAATAATCACGAACACCGTCTACAATGTAAATGATGATGCTGTTAAGCTATTGCATACCACCAATGATATCAGACGATTAAAATGTCGATGTCTGCACGATCTGTCGTGCAAATAATTTAAATTTATAATTTGCGATTGCAGCTATTCAGCTACAGGGTCTATACCACGTTCGCATTTAGTATATAACGTATGTCCTATGCGCATTAAACGAGCACTATGTACATAAGATAACTTATTTATAATCTGTACGATTAAGATTGTATTGTCAATATAAAAAAAACAATATCACCGTTTGTTTCTTTTAAAAATTGTATATATATATATATATATATATATATATATATATATATATATCCGTCCGTTATTGTACATCTACTGTTCGAAGATTTTCCACTAGTAGCCATTTCACGATGCGAGACCTAACATACACGTCTGCAGTTCGCTCTCCACTGCTTGTCGCTTGCGGATGCGACCCGTTCCGGTCGATCGTAATTTTATAATAAAGTCACATCGACTTAAGCGATAAAGTATCCGCGAATTAGACGATAGTATTGTTAAAATTTACTATTTAGTTCGACGCGTCGATTTCAAAAAGAAATTTACGAATTTTTAAACAATCGTATATTACGAAAAGACCACGTTTGAAATGTACGACATATCGTACACGTCTAATTTAAACTAATTTATACAAATAATGAACGATTAATAATTAACATATATATTTCTATTAACGGGACTATTACAGCATAAGGAGATTATATGCTTAATTTATATGTGCGATAAGAGTTCTCGCTTTTCACGCCCAAAGTTAGGAATTATCGATCGAGGGTTGCTTGAGGTGATTTTATGCATCGGGGCTTGTATCTTGTTATCCTGTATGGTGGAAGTGTTCGGCCGGTAAATGAAGTACAATATGTTAGTTCTGTTTCGCATAGTGTGCTGATGGAAGGAATTTCGGTATATAGATAATGGTGAATTGTGAATAATTGATAATTCATTTTCTATTTATTTATTTTTTAAATTGATAACGAATAACTGACAGTTAATTCGTCAGTTTTAATAATTAACAACTCAATACTAAAAGTTAATAATTTAAAATTAATATCAATAATTATATTTTAAAATTAAAATTAACAAAATCGTATACATATATATATATATATATATATATATATATATATATATATATATATATATATATATATATATATATATATATAGCAACGAACGTTTAATATTTTGATACTTAATGTGTAACGTCCGAACCTCGTTTCAGTATTTCGCAGTAATATTTCGCTTTCGTTAAACGCAGATGACGCGAAATGAAAAGTATAAAAATGTATAAAATAACATTCACCAATCTGTCTCTATCTTTCGTTCGGGTCCTGTGAATTTTGTACGCAATAAACACCAGCGAGAAAGACAAAAATATACAGTTTTAAGATTTCGTGGATGATACCGTTCAAAAATTACATACAAAATATGCCTATAAATAAATAAATAAATAACTATATATATATATATATATATATATATATATATATATATATATATATATATATAAATGGTGACCCAGTTTTTAATAGCGCAATTGGTAACACTGCTATGACGCAAACCACGTGCTCCACGTTTAGCGCACATACGGGTGATTCGTTTTTGTTCAGTTTAAGTCAATATCGCATCATATAACGAGAAGGGCTTTACGTTATTTTAGGCGTGAATCGATCACAACATTCAAAGTTACGCGATTTTTTTGTTGTGGGGATACCTTAAGAACCGCGTTTCCGAAATACGTCCACCAGATATGGAAGACCTGAAAAGACGGATTTCTGATCAGCGACGTACGCTCAAAAAATCGTTCGAAAATTTCGTAAAAAAAACTGAATGAATGTATTGTTTCAAGTGGCGGGCAACTGAACGATATTGTGTTCCGCAAATGATTGTAAGCTAACCTCTCGTTTTTCCGTTTGAAATAAAATATCATTTAAAAATTTAAATTTATTAATGTTTTCAAAAATTTACGAGTAAAATCGTACAATTTCCAAACGACGAATAATATAAACCATTTGAAAAACGTAAACAATTGAAACAACTCGTTAGTACTTATACAGCTTTTGTTTTTTATTTTTCAAGTGAAAAATAACGTAATTTTATAAAATTTTATCGGCAATTATAAAAGTATTTTACCCGATCCAATTATGATTTTTAAAAAAATATTCCTGAAGACGATTGTCGTTTACGAAATTTACTAATTTCGTGGAATATTCATTAAAAAAAAAAACACGAAAAAAAAACAGGTTACATACGTCGTTAGGTGTAGACGCACAATAATTAGCGGAAAAGGTTTTTGAAACTACTTTATCTACGGAAATTTTTCCACAAGCATTAACCACGTATATATATATATATATATATATATATATATATATATCTCCGTCTCATACGATACGAATATGTATATATATATTACCCGACACACACACATATATATATATGTATATGTGTGTGTTGAATGTGTACGTGACGCCCGGACGTATAATAATGCGATAAAAGTGGCACTCGGTGTAATACGGCTGTCAAGTTCGAAAATGTACAATTATCGGCCCGTCAGTTACCGTTGTATTGTACATATGTTGGTCCGTGTACATATTCACCTGCAGCGCTATGAGACTAAATGTATATTACGTTTTAAGTAATCTCGCGAAACTCCGAGTAATTGTATAATTTAGAGAATAGTTTCCGTTCGAGGGAAATCAGATAGGTTATCGATAGGGATGGAGTGTTGTGTAGTGAAGTATTAATACGACGAATAAACGAATGGGTTTAGGTGTATGACAAAAAACAAGGTGGCGGGTATGTCGGATTAGACGGTCGTGACAGATACGTTGGCCGAGGTGCTACATATATAGTTGGAACTGGGAAAATTAACAGGCGGTTTCCGATAGTCGGCATCTGAGTTAGGGCAGGTACGAATTCCATTTCTGTTGTCAATTTTAGCGAATGAAGTATATATTAGAGAGCGATGTTTAATACTAGTAGAAATGGCGAGGTTTTATAGGTTGTTTGCCGGATACAGTATGGAATGAGCTGTCATACCCGTCGCTTCGTTCCCTACGATTACCTTATGACCTGAATCCGTGATCTGTAAGCCATGGTAATTGGTGAAGTAGGTAGTGCGATACTTTGTGTTCTTGAGAGCACGAGCGAGTACGTTTGAATTTGTGTTTACGCATCGTTATTAGGGTTTAGGAATTATTTTTAGTCGTAAAATGTAAACGTCGTTTTGTAGATTTCGCCAGCAATGACCGATCATAGGCCGGTAAAACCTGGCTAGAAGAAATAAATACTACTTTTCATCCCAACGTGAACACGAATTTGATTTTATTCTCAAAAAGACGATATTTGAAAAATCTCGATATTGATGATAATGTTAGAAAAAACTTTTGTAAGATGTATATATATATAGAATATAAAGGGGGGCATAAAGTAGAAAGTGTTAGATTTTTTTGTTTTTTTGACGGCCTTAAATATAAAGACAAATAAACTAATGATTCCTAATTGTCGACATTTGTTTAGCTAGTTAATTATTTTAACGAATAATCGAACGAGTTTTTATACTATTCAATAAATACCTAACAAAATATTTAAGATTCTATCGTACAAAATCAAATTACAACTGTTACAAAATCATCCTTGCCCCGAATCAAGCTGAATTCTACCCCGAGTTTGCTCGGATTCGAAATATGCATTTTCAACGAAATCTAGAGTTATTTATTTTTCTATACCAACAAGCTTGTTGAAAAATTTTACGAAAATTACGAAATGCGCCTGAAAATAAATTAATTTAAACCGTAGGAAGGTCAGCTTACGTAAGACTAAACCAACGATTTTGAATTTAATTTTTTCTTATTTTCTGTATATTCGTACATTATTAATTATTATCAATCGTACGTCATATAATACGGTAACAGACACATATGTGGAGTATACAAAATCAGTTGCAACTGTCTCTTCCTAGATTTCCATGGTTCTACTTTTTTTTTAAAAAACATTAAGGCGAAAGGAATTATACTTATCAGCAGATTTCGATTCGGTCATTACTTGTTGCCGGACCGCTTGTTCCTTATGCAGCTTACAGAAGCTCTGCCCTATACATGCTGCACGTGCAATTTACAATCCTGATCACGTGTTCTTCGAATGTCGTTCTTTAATGCTCTGAACTATACTTTAAATTACGGTGCACATCTCGTAACGATTCTCCGAATAATGTATTCTCCCTTTTTCATCTTGAGAATTTACATCTATTTCCAGACGTAGCTATATTTCTAGCCATCCGAGTTTACAGAAATACGAGTTAGTACGTACCGTATCACGTTGAGTAGGCTGTAAGGCATCCGGCGTTAAAAAAAAATTATAAAAAAGAAGTGTCGAAAATTTTATAACAATCTCGAATGAATTTATCGTTGCAAATGGCAGTAGTTGTCCGAACGATATTGCGTTCGACCAATGATTGTACTTTCGTTTTCCGGTTTTTAAATAAAATTTCATTAAAAAATTTTGGTCGCGAGTAGTTTTCGAGTTATTGGAAAAACAATTGTCCGTCTTCTCTGGGTCACTCTATAAAACGTACGTTATAGAAAAATACTATATTATTATATTACGTATCATGATATTGATAACTTCGGTTTAAGTTGTAAGTTCTCAAACAGGTTGAAATTATTTGTGTTCATTTTTTATCACGCAGTAATTCTAAGAAAGTCGTCGTTCCTAATTCATATTGCGAATTACGACCGCTGCGGTAAATGATCGTAAATAATACAACATTTTAAATGTAACGCGTTTTACTTTTATCATATTGACCGTGAATATAACCGCTTTAAATATCGTTACACTGGCATAATCCACATGTATATATATATATACATATATGATTATGAGTAGGGCTTAGGTATGAAAAGTAGACTAGCGACTAAAGCATGTACACATCATTTGATGAATCTATCATTTATGATTAGATGCTACTATGTAATTATGTGTGTTCATGTGTGTATATATCATATATGCGAATACATTGTGTATGCGTATATATAGTTGTATGTGTTTTATAATATATATATATATATATATATATATATATATATATATATATATATATATATATATATATTGTATATTTGTTCGTGTTTTTTTTTTATGAACATGTTATTTCCATAATGAAAACAATCGCATAGGTTTTTGGACTTTTTCTAATTTTTTTTCTGTATTAAATATCACTTTTTTTCTTTTATGTAATTTCTTATTCTATGCTCTTATAATTTTATTTTAAGCACTAACCTTAAGGACGCTTTTTACGCACTTTCCCGAACGTTTACACTGCTGTGTAGTACATGTATATATACACCATGTTGTAAATAAGTAAACATATGGGGGGGGTTGCTGTACCCATAGGATATACCGCAACACGTATATCATCAGGCAATGGGCGATCACTTGCAGCGGTACAAGATGATTTTAGTTCCTCTGTTACCTTCGTTGGCACAGAACTCTACAGGAGGGAACATGCATGCTAAAGATAATTCAAACACGAAAAACAACGAGAAATATATCGAATTGGTACCTGGAATGTACGATCTTCTAAAAATGTGCGGAAAACTTGAAAACCTTAAACAAGAAATGAGTAGAATGAAGATTGATATTCTCGGAGTCAGCAAGATTAAATGGCTAGAAAGTGGAAATATTTGTATCGGAGATTACAGATATATTCCGAATCTCGTGTAATAGAAATAAAGGAGTGGGGTTTCTATTAAGTAAAAACATAAAGAACAAAGTGAAATGTATGTCGGCTTACAGCGTTAGAATTCTTCTAATCAAAATTTCAGCAGTACCTAAGGATGTGACGCTAATACAGGTCTATATGCCAAACTACAAGTTATACAGAAGATGAAATAGAAGAAGTCTACGAACAAATTGAAGACCTAATTACAAGCGTTGATGATCGAGATAACTTAATACTACTAGAGGATTGGAACGCTGTAGTAGGTGAAGCAGAAACAAAAACCATTACAGGGAAATATGGATTGAAGGGAAATGCAAGAGGAAGACGTCTAGTGAAATTCTGTGTCGGTAATGATCTTATGATAGCGAATACATTATTTGACCGATCGGAAAGGGTACAATTGGAAGGCACTAGGAGATAATGGAAGATATCGATTAGATTATATTCTCGTTCGCAGTAAATACCGAAACCGAGTTATAACATGTAAAAACTATCCTGGTGCCGATATTCAATCAGATCATATCCATATCCCAGTGATAATGACAAATAGATTGAAAAAAGGTATTAATAAATCTAAATAAACTCGAGAATGCTAAATTAGTAAAGAAAACGTTTGAGGAGGAAACAAATAATATGATAATTCCTCAGACTGTAAATGAATAGAACACTAACGAAAAGTGGGAATATATCAAAGAAAAAATACACCACATATATCGGAAAACAAGACTGCATACAAACCTCGGATAACAAAAGAAATCCTAAATGGAACAAAGAAGACAACTTAAAATTACAGGTAAAAACAAGCAATACAACACATTAAGAAACAAAATAAATAGAGACGCGAAAAGTGCCAAAAAAAAAAAAAAAATGTATTAGGACGGAGTGCAAAGCAATAGATGAAGAAAAAGCCTTTACAAAAATTAAGAAACAATTCGCAAATCGTAGCAGAAAGTCGAATAATGTAAAAAACAACGAAGGTAAAATACTAATTAAGGACGATGAAATACAGAAGGAGTGGAAGAAATATATTGAAGATCTTTACAATGATGAACCACTACATCGTTCGGTTTTAGAAGATCAAATCAGCCAATCGGAGATAGGTTCAGATATTTTAAAAGAGGAATTCGATAAAGCTTTAGAAGAATTCCGACCCCGGAAAACACCAGGGATAGATCAGCTACCGGGAGAACTTATACAAAATCTGGAAAGCACGGTGAAAAGTTTAAGTTATAAAGGAAATATATGTAACGGGAAATGTTCCCAAAAACTTCAAAAATGCTAACAATTCCCAAAAAACATAGTCAAACGTGCGAAAAAAAACAGAACATTAAATATTCTATCACATACACTAAAAATATTAACTAGAATCATATACAGATGTATAGAAAATTGAAAGTAGTTTATCTGAGGATCAGTTTGGATTTAGAAAAGGAAAAGCCACCCGAGAAGCCATACTGTCACTACGATTGATTGTCGGAAAAACCTTACAGATCGAGAAAAGCGTGTATATAGCATTCATCGATATTGAAAGAGCGTCCTTCAACGTTAATTGGAATACTTTATTCGAGGTTTTAAAAGATCTGCGCATAGACTACAGAGATAGACGATTACTTTTTCAATTATACAAGAGTCAGCGAGTAATAATAAATAATAACACAACGTCAAAAAGGGAGCCAGACAAGAATATTGCCTTCACCAATATTGTTCAATATATATATATATATATATATATATATATATATATATATATATATATATATATATATATATATATATATAATGTAGAAGAAGCAATAAAAATATTTGCAGAAAATAGAAAAACTGGCATTAATATCAACGGTCTATGGTATAATTCTATACGATATGCAGATGACATAGCGCTTATAGCGGAAAGTGAAATAAAGTTACAGCAAGCTATTAACGACTTAAAGACTCTACTAATTAAAAGGTGCAAAATGAGGATAAATAAAGGTAAAATCAAAAAAATTGAATGTTCGAAACAGTAACTGACAGATACGAATATATGTTTAAACGGACATAAACTGCCACAAGTGCAGGAATGCTGCTATTTAAGAAGCCTAATCACAATGGATGGAAGGAGCGAAAAGGAAGTTAGATGAAGAACAAGCCAAAAACGCGTTCAATAAAAAAAGAACCTTGCTCACTTCCAAAAATATTTCATGCAAGAAAATTATTTATCAATTGGCATTATATGGGTGCGAATCTTGGACTATTTTGAAAAGAAATATATCCAAACTAGAGGCGTTTGAATTGTGATGGTACAGAAGGATGATGAAGATATCCCGGACCGAAAAAAATTACAAATAAAGAAGTACTCCGAAGAATTGGAGAAGAATCAAGAATAACGACAGCAATAAAAAATCGAAGAAACAGTACGATCGGTCAAGACACTCTTCTTGGATCACAAATTTAATTGAAGGAAGATTAAACGGCAATAGACCAAAAGGAAAACCGCGAATCAAATTTATGGAGAGCATATTACAGAAAATAAGCTACGCTAAACTGAAAAATTTGGCCCGTGATAGAAAATTACTTAACAGTCATGTTGTCCACCAACCGAATGGTTGAGGAGAAAATGATGATGACGACGTTGTAAATATGTTTTTATACTATATTAGGACACGTTATAAGGAAAGGGAATGTCAGTTTAGAAAATTAAATTTTAACCTCACCTGTAAATGGAACAAAGACTACGAGGAAGATGACTAAGACGGTGGACACGGTAACTAAGCAGTTAAATCCGGTGATAATGAAAACCAGTTAAAATATAGGGTGACCCAGAGAAGACGGGCGATTTTGTTTTTCGAATAGCGCACTATGACGCAAAACCGCTTACTTCACGAATGTACATACGAGAGATCCGTTTTTGTACAGTTTCAGTTATCAGAATTCAACGACTTCTGCTCGAAAAAGTTTTCGACAGTTGTGTAAATACCGAATGAATGTATTGTTGCAAATGACGGTCATCCGAACGATATTGTGTTCCGCGAATGATTGTAAACTAATCTCTTTCGTTTTCCTATTTTTAAATAAAAATTTCCTTCAAAAATTTTCTTTCACTAGTTTTTGAGTTATTAAAAAAAAAATCCATCCGTCTTCTCTGGGTCACCATATAGAAGTCGCTGGAGACAGCTGGTACACGATGCAGTTATACATGAGGTCACAATGAGCAGTTAATACTCGAACGACTACATAATAATATCAATTAAATAATATATATATGGACCTTATCGAAAACTGGACAAAATTTAAAATTAAATTGCGACTACTATAGATTTTGTTCTTTTTATAAATTGCGCACAACGATGTTAATAACTTGTTATAACTTCAAATTAGAGTTTTTTAGAATTTACGTTTTAATAATCCACCTTTGTTCTTGAGACATATCGAAAATTAGGCACTACGTTCAGCTTGAAAATGAGTAAACAAGAATATTTCGATGACGTAATATCACGAACGTAAAATAAATAAATAGTTTATTGTCGTTATTCAGGGCAAAAAAATTAAGAAAAGAAAAAATCAAAAAATCAAAAAAAAAAAACGCACTAATTTCGTAACAGTTAAAAGGACTATCAACGACACTTCGCTCATTGAATAAGCTGAAAGTGGATTAATTTACGAACACACACACACACATATTATGCGTGTGTGTGTGTGTGTATATGTGTGTGAATATAACGCCTGACATAAGTAAATTAATTTTTTAGAACGTGTACACACTACGTATATTATATACTCATAGTTGTTTGTACTTAAAAATGCGACGAAAAATTTCGATTGATCCATAAACGAACAAGATGATAAATAAATTACAACGCAAATAAACTGCCGAAAAAAAAAAAAAAAAATATTCATATATATATACACACACACACGCATACTGAACATATATAGTCGTTTAATAAACAACGTATATGCATTTTTCACACACACACACACACACACACACACACACACATACATATATATATATATATATATATATATATATATATATATATAAGGTGCCTCTTACAAAGGTCTAGGTCAATCCTCATTCCTATTAATCCGGAGTAAATAAAGTACTATCGTTTTTTATTTAATCGATTTATTATGCAATAAAACGTTAATATCTAAATTCAGTGGTACAAAATATTTTTTTGATGTTAAAAGAATTTTGTGTTAAACGATATTAAAAAAAAAAAAAAAAACTCGATAAAATTTAATTTATTAAGAGTGCATTTTATATATGATATATATATATATATATATATATATATATATATATATATATATATATATACGTGTTACGCATGTATTTGATAATAATTTATTAAATAACAATATTATTAACGAGAACTTAATGAAATTTAATACATACGTAATTTTAAATTTTCATAATTTTTTTCTTCAAAAATTAGGAAAAAAACGCGAATCAAAAAAGTAAATTATTATACAAATTTCAATCCACTCCTCGCCGAATTATCGAATTTGGTAGCTAACTGATGAGAAATAATTTTCTAATTACGGAAGGTTTGATGACGAACGGTGAAGGGAGGAGTATAGATAAACAATATGGACTCGCTTCTCATCTGCTATTCGGATGATGTAGGTTCAAAGGTCCCCTTTGACGATCAAACTTGTTTGTCAGACGTGGAATCTGCGTGTGTGTGTGTGTCAAACTACTATCATTTTTGTTTGTGTTTATTCCGTGTAAAATCTTCAAACAACTCTTAACGTTCGCTGTTAATATTTAAACACAATGACTACAAATAGAGACAAAACTTTTCTTGCATTGACCCTACCAGCACCGTTTGAAAAGAACACCGTTGGTCCACAGAATGGTTTAAAGGATAAATATACGCGTGAAAATCTGCTTAATGAAACAAGGACGCGCGGTACCTAAAGATTATATAAACTTTCTCCGAATGGATGAATAAAAACTTTTAATAACCTGTTATACTTCGGCCTCAGATTGAAAAAAAAAAAAGATATAGTTATGCGAAAAATCGATTCCAGCTGCTCAAGGATTATAGACAACTTTAAGATTTTCGGCCAGTGGAGTTGATTTTGAAGATTTAAAATTTGTACGGATTGTACTTGGATCGAAGGCTTATATAGCGCTTTCACGTGACGTAAATTCGAAAGACCATCATTGCACGCGTTCGGCTACTATATCCGATTCTGGGTCGTCAGCTGACCTTGAATTTAAAAACTAAAAGACGCATTTATCTCACAATGATTGCGCCGATTTGGCGTTATGGTATTGAATGATACGAATCAACTAGTGCATTCTAAACAGAATACGGCAGCACCAGTCGAAGATACTTCGTGTAATGACGTCAGCGTCATTCTACGTTTTCAACTTAACCCCGCATAATGATTTGAATGTTTCATTTGTGTAGGATATTCACATTAGACACTATTTAACAAACTCAAACATAGCAGTAATCCCAATATTGGCAGAATGCACTCATTAGGACTTCCAGGTAAACCAGCTAGAAGACTAAGAACGAAATGGTATCGGCATGCTCTCCCGATTACCTAGCAACCGGAATTACCTTTTGCATTATATATTCCTTTATTATATTACTTTAATTCAATACCTCTAAAAAGCCTTCTTTAATAATTATATTTACCTCATATATTATTCTCGCGTTATTAATACTTTAATTATTACCTATATCTATTCGTTATTTTATCGTATACGTCTCATTGGAGACATTAATATGTTAAATTTGTTGTGATCACCGTTGTTTTTAGTACTTGTTACCGGTAAAATGGCAAAAAAGTTGCTATTTTTACTACTTTACGGAATCATAGTCGATTTTTAATAGTGCTAAAATTTTGTATAATAATAACAATAATAGCAGCTATTCTGCATCTGCACCGTAATTTGTGTTGGCTAACATTTTTAAAATACCGAACGCTTTATGACAGATTATCCTCACTGATTCAATGTGGTTCGACCAACTTAGTGTCACTGAAAACTGTACGCCTCGAATCGTTGCTAATTTCTGTAACTTATTGATGGTATGCCGAAACGATGATTCTATATAGCTTCTACATCGTTCCCTGGCAGATAATCAATTATGAGATCGTCAGAATAAAAAAAAAAATGTACATGTAAAACGCGTATATTTGACATTATATTAAAAAGTTATAATAATATTTAATAAATGTACCGGAGGCTCTCTCTCCATTTATGAAAGTAGCTAATAATATAAACTGGTAAATAATAAATATACAAGATGAAAATAGTATCGATGGACAGACAAAAAACCATCACAAATGAAAAACGGTAATTTAAAAAATAATAAGTTTAATTATGTAACGAATATGAAATATTATTTATAAGTAATGGAAACGAAAGCAAACAAATTATAACGTTATGAGAATAATACATTATGTTTAATGCGTCGATGCTTATACTTAGTATAATACTTAGTTCCCTCGAATCGTAATTTCCTATTGCTGGAAGTAAATTATTACGGTGCACGCTACAACTGAGAAAAAATATTTGGGATAGTTTGAGGATATAGTCTTTTACATATGGTATCTGCACAGCACTATGCATATATGAAATTTTAGTGTATACGGGAACATTGAGGATACATCTAAGACATCGATTTTGGACTAATTGCAGTCTATTAAAACTAGCATTTCAGACTGAAGACCAAACTGGACAAGAATATGTTAAAATAGGCCTAATGATTGACTTGTAGATTATTAATTTATTATTAATATTTAAGTGAGATTTACGTTTGAAAATGGGATAAATTGAACAGATTGCTCTGTTTGTCTTCAATGATGCATGGTCAATATGCTTAGAAAAAACGTTCGTCTCTTGTCTAAAATGACACCGAGATAACGTATCTGGTCAGACCATTCTATATCAACGAGAGGTCATATTATGTTGGACAGGGACTTCGGTATTTTTTGAGATTTCGTTAATTCCAATAACGAATAAGATTGGACTGTCCTACGGGTACCATTCTTAAGTGTTTGAGTTTCGGGTAATAAATTATTTATCCCTACTCGAAACGTTTTGTTTCGTAAAAATTATTTTACGAATAGTGTGCAATGCCGTCTTTTATTCCCCATTTTGGCAGGTTATTCAACATGGTACATCTCTAGATTCTATCAAATTATTTTTCGAGATCGAAACCAATGACCGTAGTATACATTTTAACGTCGAAACCATCGCATATATATTGTTGCAGTTTTATAAGGGAATTTATTTTGGTCTGAAGTCGTATTTTGCTGGAGATATCAATTGACGTTATAATCAATAACATTAACTAGTCCGTTGTTGATTATTTTTTCTAGTAGTTTTTGTTCATAAAACAGGTTAGCGAGATTGGACGATAACTGCTATTTTCAAATATATCGTTATCGGGCTTGAGTATCGGAATGAATGTTCCATTTTTTATAGAGTTGACTGGTTTACCACATTATATAATATATATATATATATATCTTCTTCTTCATAATGCCATCTCCGTTAACGAAGGTTGGCTGCAATGAGTGCAAAACTGGTCCTGTTTCTGGCCGAATGTATTAGTTCATTGCTTGACTAAATTTTTCATCCACGACATTCTTCTGCGTCTTTTTCGTCTACGTTGATACCTATCGTGCATCGTAATGTGGCCCAAATACGCTAATTCATTTTTCTTGATGATGGTTTCTTTAGTTTGCCTTATTCTTTCTGTAACTTTTCTATTCGATATACGTTCAGTTCGTGATATCTTCAGCATTCTCCTGAAAATCCACATTTCGAATGCTTCTATCATCGTTCAGCTTTTCAACGTCCACGCCTCCACTACGTATAATAAAACCGAATAGACATAAACACTTAACCATTCTGTGTCTAAATTTCAGACTCAGATGTTTGTTACTGAATAGAGATCTAATTTGGATAAATACTAATCTTGTCTGTACGATTTTTATTCTGATTTCATTATCGGTGCTCATTTCATCATTTAACCAATTGGGTATTACTGAATATCATCGCTTTCGTTTTCTGCGCATTTATGCGTAGTCTTGAATTTTTCATCGCGGATATAATTTTATTCGATAATATTTATATATCTTGTACCTTATTTGCTAAAAACCAGGTCGTCTGCAAATCGGATAGTATTCACTATTTTTCCATTTACTTTGATGCCCTTCTTGGATTCTTGTAATATTTTCCCTATGTAGTTTTCTGCCTATAAATTAAACAGCAATGGTGACATACCACATTCTTGTCTTATACCTTTATTAACTGGATGGTAATCTGTAAGAACGTATTCTGTTCTGTCTGTTCCCAATATATTTGTTTGATTATATTTACGTCTTGTTGGTTTATTCCAGTTTTTTTGTGTATCAAATGTTTTCTGTATGTCTAGGAAACATACTATTACATTTCTCTCCTCTCTCTCACGCAAGAAAGTAATATAGGTTAATCGCGATATTCGGAAATTAACAATTAAAGACATTCAGACATGATGGTGTTGATGATATAGATTATAAGTTTCTATTTGAAAGAGTTTATTTTATTTTTTATTTTTTTTTACACTCGGAAAATTAGTTAATTTATTAAATGACTAGAAATAAATTCGTATTTTTAATCATTTGCGTGCAATGAACCCATCGTCAATATTTAATTATACAAATACATTCGTTGTACGTGTTTCCGTTTCTAACGTAATGAACAGTACGTATAGATATGTAAATGGATAAAAGTTAAACCCGCTGCCAATCAAAGAAGATAAAGTAAAAATAGAAAATTTAAAGAACGATTTAAAAAAAAAAAAAAAACAAAAAAAAGTTGAAAGAAGAAAGCGAAATAAGACACAAAGTGCTTTTGATGTGATGCTTTAATCCTGAAAAACCGATATCTTATCTATCGATTATATAGCTTATACGCTGCGCACAAACACACTGAAATATATTATACGTCAACCGAAACATGTATATACATTTATATTGAAAACATACACTCGTCAGAGGAGATGATAACGTTTAAACGTAATTCACCCCACTCTAATTATTTTTCACTAATTTCGCAATACGAATCTCTAATACGATACTGAAAATTGGTAATATTTCAATTAACTATATTACGCAACATTTGTTAAAAATCAGTAGTGGAGGGGATGTGAATGGAAAACTACTATTCTCCTATTTCTTCTGCGGTCACTCGCGACGTCAAAATATTTTCAATATATAGTGTCGTTTCGATTAACAATGGTCACTTCCATTAAATAAAAAAAAAAATAAATTAAAAATTATTATATATATATATATAACAAGACAACATTATAAAAATTATCTTTTCCACAATCACGTCATTTTCAAGCATAAAACGTTACATATAAATGAACAGAGATATTAATATAACAAAAACTTATATATATATATATATAGATATCGATTTACATTAACTAGCCAAATGTAATTTAATTTACTAAAAAAAAAAAAAAGGTTTATTATTATTTATTTATTTACACGTCATGTGCAGCAACTAAGGCTAGAGACACGGAAATGGGCATACAAAATTGTAAAAGGGGGGAACAAAAATTATATACATTGAAATAATTTCAATAAATCGTAATGCTCCAAAAAATTAAATAATTTACTAACTGTTGACTGATCATCGCACAGCAGATTGCTTAAATTCGATGATATTCTACCCGATAACGGTTATAAATCGGGCATTTAGGTGCTCGATCGATAATTGACAACTGCATAAGGAACACTGCGGTTCCTGTTCGTAGTTTAGTAGATACGAGTGTATAACGCGGTATGTCCAAGTCTGCACAACGTTACTTCTCGGTTTCTGCTTATTTGATGTGAAGATCGGCACGGCTTCGTTGACCGTTTTGTACGGCGTAATTTACTGTACTCAAATGCTGTCAATCGTTATTCCACACGTTATTGAAATGGATCAATAAACCGCATCGCTTCATTAGGTGACGTCGATTCTTTAGTGGATGTATTGATCGTTCTGTCGGAACCCTGGACGTCGGACTGTATTGTGTAAGACCATGGCGGTAGAGCAGATATCGAGCTCCTGACCGATGTTGATATTTCGATGTTTAATTGTTGCGAAATAGACATCATGTCGTCCTCTCCGAACGTCTTATTTGTACATTTTAGGCTGGCAAAAGCTAAGATGGTCAAATAATTCCGCCGTAAATCTAACGGCCACACCACTGTATCGCATTATAAGCTCGGTAGTGGAGAAGTTCGAAAAGCACCAGTTGATAAATTAGCAGATTACGTCTGCTTGCACCGTAGGTTGCATGCGATAGTTTCCGCAAACAAATTTAACCTTTTGCAGCGACTACTCTTCAGCGAGTCAACGTGCGTTTTCCAACTAAGTTTGTCATCGAATAATGTTTATTTTAACCGTAACATTTAATTATAAAACCGATTTTAAAATTAATTCCACATAAAAATTGATACTATTTAATAAATTATTACTACTTCTATGTTTAATAATTTGTTATTTTTTTTTTAATAATTTTATTTATTTACTTTTCAATTTATATTCCACGTCTAAAATTTTTATATTATCCGTTATATTTTCTATGTTATGTTTTTCTCGCCTTCATTGTTTTCTATAATGTGACTTGTCATCATTTTCATTTATAACATGAATTAACTCATAGTCTACTATTTATCTGTCGTCCCGTTTCACCTATATAAAACTTATTGCATTTGATGCAGTTTATTCTATATACTCCAGATTTTTGTAATACCCTATAATCTTCTATTTAATCGTTGCAAATTGATTTAAATTATATTTTATTATTATTTATCGTTTTGGTAATATTGTACTTTTTAAAGATTTTTTTAAGAATTTTTATTAGCGTATTTTTCTATATATTTAAAATAATTATCGTTTTATTTTTTCTTTTGTCGAGGATTTCTATCTTTCGATTTGTTCCATAATTGATCTACTCTATTAACGGAATCTGAACTAGGTGTGGAATTTTTTTCTAATATTTCAGTTAATAAATATAGCGTTACAAAATTACGACGTTAATAAAATATTTAAACGTTTAAAAACATGCGTTAAAATCAAACAAACTAGAAGTAAGATGAAGTAAGATTTGGTCTATAAACGTTCAGGTTATAATATTATACTAAATTATGCTACAGATATTATTAAAAATAAGAAGAAAATTACGCGAATCGTATAAAGCAGAATTATGTCGGATTAAGGCTGAAATAAGTAACTTACATAAAATTAATAAGTTGTTTAATAAAAGAAATTAAAAATTACTATGCAGATGAAGTAATAAATTTCGTCTAATTTAACAAATACATTAAATAGAAAACAAAAAAGAACACAGCGTTCGCAAGAAACTTAAGAATTTAATTTATTACATCAATATCGTAAGTTCCCATGACGACAGAGTAATTAATTTATTCCATTTAAATTTAACCAAAAATCATTTAAATATACTTAATAAAGCCGTAAAAAATATAAACAGAAATAGTGTTAACATATACAAACAAGTAGAAATTGTAAAAATCGACAACTGATTGTGAAAATATTTTCAGAAAAGTTTCGTGCAGATGACAAGTGATTATCGTTAATAAAAGAAGCATTAACAAACAGACGGTCAAAAATAAAATTTCAAGGCCACGTCTCGGAACCATTTGAAATAAAAACTGGCCGTTAGACAGGGGTAACGGGTTATCGCTTCTATTCAATTTTATTTTGGAAAAAGTGTAAAAATGTACAGGAACAAGAGAAAATCGAAAAGAACGACCCTCGGTTGAAAAAAGAACAAACCGGAGATGGACTGTCTCGCTCTTGCGGATGATTTAGCATTACTGGCATAAAGTATAGAAGATACAAAATGGTAACTATATATATATATATATATATATATATATATATATATATATATATATATATATATATATATATATATATATATATACCAAACGATATAGAAAAGTGGGACTGAGAATCATTCCACCATTGCATAATAGAACAATAGCAATGTCTGCGGATGCTACAGTATTTGTCAATCATTCTCAAGCTACAACGATTAATAATCTGCACCGTGCTGCGGATCGTTTAACGGAATGGACGAAGAATAGGAAAATTTAGTTAAATGAGCAGAAGTCTATTACGTAATTGTAATCCCGGTTATGTAGTCCACGTTAATAACAAGTAGACTCCAGTTACAAATTCCGCTAAATATTTAGATATGCATCTGGATGCGAAATTAATATGGAAGATACATATTGAACGTAAGGTTGCTCAAATGCGATTTAAAACACGTCAAAATTTTTTTGGCTCATTGGACGACAGTCAAATATTGAATACAAATATGAGCATCGAATCGGAAAATAATTCAGACGACGCAGAATAGGTTTCTTCGGCTAATTACTAGTGCTCGTTCAACGAAATGAAGCTCTTGGTACAGATTTTCAGATGTCAATTAAGTAATTCATTATTATGCTCAACAGCATCAGAAGCGGCTTCGAATTCGGTCGCATTGGCACTTCTAGTTACAGGTCGGGATGTCGGAAAGATTAAACGTTTCAAACCTCTTGATTTGGTCAATAACGATAATGTGATTACTTCAGTTTAGCCACTGGGCTATATCTCTGCCCATGTTAAACTATATATGATTACTGCTTATTTAGATATATCTAAAATCGCAGGTTTAGAGTAGTGTCCTTAAGCAGGATTTATATTAAAAAAATAAAAAATAAAAGGAATCAATCTCCACCGAGACGAAAATTAGACATTACAACACGGTTTTTAAAAATACATATACTTTATAAGCAGTAGAGTGTCTAACCATGATTTCCTGTAAAGGAACGGATCATTCGGTTAAAATGGAAAGATGTCGGGCTGGCGAAAATGAATAATATAGACGTATATAAAACAATTGAAAAAATCAGTTATATGAAAGATGAAACGCATTTTATGGTCACTTCAAACGAACGGATAAGCGTCGCCTTACGACAAAAAGAAATCGATTTCTTCGACTATTTTGGATTATGAAAATGAAAAAAAAAAAAGTTACGGAACCTACATCTCTGAACAGGAAATAAAGGACAAGAATAAATTTCAGCGAATTTGAAGGGTCTGTGGAAAATGTAGCTAAGTAGATGAAGACGAAAACATTCCGAGGAAAACATATCGGGGGATAATGACGTGTATGTAATACTGTTACAGCGGTACATAGTTGGCCAAATAAAGAATTTAATTCACGCAACATATGTGAATTCTTAATTTTAAATATCATTCAATACATAGTACGCATACATACGTGATAACGTTTAGAAGATAAATATACTACATAGTTTCAAAACGTGATAATAAGAAATACTTTAATTATGCCGACTTTGCTCTATAATTTACAGATATGCGAAATATTAACACGATGCTTCCGAATGTAAACACACCCAAATTTTGCCGAAAAGATAAAAAAAAAAAAATAAAGAGCTGAATAAATAGAACTAACGTAAAACAAAATATAAATAATAATAATATAAAATAATAAAATATAATAAAATATAAAAATATAAAAAATTAAAAAATTAAAAAATAAAAATCCGATGCCTATATTAGCGATGCGGTTGCTATAAGCAGTCTGCTATTTAATAGCAGTTGTTCAAGAATAGCAGCACGGGCAACTGCTATCGATGTGAAAAAATAACAGGTAAGAAAAAGTAGTCTGCTATCGTTTTTCGAATGCGCATGCGCGTATCGTACTATATGTAACACACCCAAATTTTGCCGAAAAGATAAAAAAAAAAAAATAAAGAGCTGAATAAATAGAACTAACGTAAAACAAAATATAAATAATAATAATATAAAATAATAAAATATAATAAAATATAAAAATATAAAAAATTAAAAAATTAAAAAATAAAAATCCGATGCCTATATTAGCGATGCGGTTGCTATAAGCAGTCTGCTATTTAATAGCAGTTGTTCAAGAATAGCAGCACGGGCAACTGCTATCGATGTGAAAAAATAACAGGTAAGAAAAAGTAGTCTGCTATCGTTTTTCGAATGCGCATGCGCGTATCGTACTATATGTCGATCGGGCAACAGTAGTCGACAATTGCGATTTTAGAATGAATAACAGCGTAATTAAAATAACCTTACCTTCTAAACACATGACCGCAATATAATGTTAGTTCGTTATTATAAGGTACTGCAATAACGAATGTATAAGGTACTGCAATAACGAATGTATAAGGTACTGCAATAACGAATGAACATACTAACGGATATAGATAAAGAACGAATGCAATACATTTCGTTCTGTGTTTAGGTAAGCAGTAACGTTACCGTAGTAACGTATGTGTGACAGTGGTAACGAGAAATCGTTACGTTAAAATTTGGTAACGTTACTATAGTACCGTTACCACAGTACCGTCACATCACTAGTGTACAGTCTGTTACAAGCTACACCACTGTTATCATCGAGAAGTTTCTGTTATTGCAAGTTCGCCGCTATTATTTTCTTGACTGTTATCGCTATTTTCTCAACTGCTATCGCTTTCGCTACAATTTCCACACAGTCGGAACTGTTCCGCTAGAGATTAACTATGAAATGCGCGCATCATGATTTTTTAAATTTTTATGTACATATATATATATATGTGTGTGTGCGTTTAATTTATTCGTTTTGTTTTACCTGAAATTTTAAACGTATAAGATATTTTATTATTTTGGAATATAATCAGAATTTATATATAAATCTGCTCAAGTATCATTCAATTCTACTTAACCATTATTGAACTAGATTTGTATTTGGCTTTGGTTCGAAAATATCAATTTTAATAATTTTCTTCGTTTTAATTAACTTCATAAAATTTAACAGTTTTTAAATTTAAAATGAAAAGAAAAATATTCTTTGTAGTGAATTATATATGTTTCGTTTTGTTTTTAATAACAGAGGTGAATTATATTGGTTAGAGTTATGTCTTGATGATAATATAAATATAAAGTGTACATTTTGAAAACATAAAAATACAATTACTATACAATAAAAATAAGTTATATAGGTATAATTGTTTGCAAAATTCAATAATCAAATGTATCAAAAATTTATCAATATCAATTATTTACAATTTATTATATAACAAATTAATTTATAAAATATACAACACACGATCAAATATCAGTCACTACATAAGAACCGATTCTAAAAAGCAGAAGCAACTTCATACGAGTATAATAAAGGAAGAGAAACTGTTGTTTAAGAGCATCATTTTTTTATATGCTAAACAATCGTTCTCTCATTCGTACACGATTTGAATTTTTTCACAAAATTTTTCTTCACGAACAAAAACATCTACACCAATTCACGAGTCAAAAGAATATACCTTATACATACACGCACACACGTATATATGTGTGTCACATATGTATGTGTGTCATTAGTACTATACAGTAATGCTACAAACAATTGACTTTCCTAAACTGGTTTATGTTTTTTTGGATTGTGTTAACTAAAAGCAGTCTGCTAGCCTTAGCTTTAAAACGTCTACATAAAAATAACAGTTAGTGAAACAACCTGCTATTTGATAGCAGCTATTTTCAAATAGCAGTAGCAATAACAACTGCTTTTTAAAAATAGCAGTTTTGCCCATCACTAGCCTATATAAATACTAACACAAACGAATAATAATAATAATAATAATAGTAATCGAGATTTTTTTTTAACATTAAAATGGAATAAGATGTAAACAAAGCAGGAATTAAAATAGGTAAACTTTTTAAATAAAAAATCACAAAAAGATTTTCTGCAATTAAATCATTATCGAGCGAACGTATTAAATCAAATATGAAAATATATGGCATTTATGAAATTATAAAATGTAAAAAGAATAATTTAGATATATACAATTTAGAAAAATTAGCAGAAGAAAACGGTATTTATAAAATAATCGAATTTATTTTATAACGTTCACTTTGATACTTTTTTCAAATTGTACGTATTTTTTTGAAATTTGTTATAAATCGTACATACTTTTATATTTTATTTTACGTCCAATCGATAATGGCCGAACAGATGAAAAGCTTTTTGTGTTTTTTCATAAGAAGTTCAGTGATTTTAATCGCTACTTCGTTGTTGTGAATTTTTGAAAAATCACTAAATTCCACACTAATTAAATTATTTTTAAGTGGACGGTCGTATTTACGAACTGATTTAAAAAAAATAAAATAAAAGTATAAATTGAAAAAGAAAGGTCGACCCCGAATAACGTAAATTAACGACATATGTATTATATTCTACTAGAAGTTATCCACGGCTTCGTCTGTGTAATTATTTTTTCAAAACCTTCTTTCGCACTGATATCGCAAAAGGACAGAAATTGAAATAATTTAAAGTTTTAAAAAGTAATAAACAGCGATGTGCCAAATCGTTTAAAATTTAACACTTTTCCCGGTTCGAATGTACCTTGACTACCAACACACGCACAAACAACGATTTGTTGCATTATGGGCGTGGCCGAAATAATGGACGGATATACATATATATATATATAATATTGATGTATTGGAGAGTAGTGATTTTATGGATTAACAAAACAAAATAAAAACAAAGTAAATCGCTATAAAATTTATTTTATTTGTGCAAAGCTTTTCGATTTATTTGTAAGGTTTTTTATTGCTTGAAAATGATGTTAAAGTTGAAAAGCTTCGCATAAATAAAATAAATTTTATAGCGATTAACATTGTTTTTATTTTGTTTTATATAATATACATACATACATACATATGCTATACTAATATATAAACCCGTTAAAAGAAAGAGACAGCGATATTGTAATAAAAAATAGTAATTACGCACGCGAAGACGTGGGTAACTTTTAGTCAGATATAAAATTAAATGTGTTTATATTTATAGAAAAAAATATATATAATAATAATAATAATAATAATAATAATAATAATAATAATAATAATAATAACAATAATAATAATAATAATAGTAATCTTTTTTTAATGCTTAGCTTTTGTCTATGGTAATTTCGGAGAGTATTTACATCGATTTAAGTTGACCTCTTCACCTTATTGCCGATACTGCGATCTCAAAGAAATTGATAATATACATCATACTATCGTCAAATGTTGTTGTGCCTTTAACGAAATAAGGAATAAATACCAAATTAATGAAAACTTACCTTTCGTTCTAAATGTAAAAAATGCTGATCATTTGTTAGAATATTTTCATATTCTAATGAAAAGGAAATGGCCAGCGCCTGATCGATTCTTTTAATACATGCGTGTTTATATGTGTACATGTGTATGTACATGTGTATGTATGTGCATGTATGTATATATTTTATTAACTAGTACTTATACTAATGTTTAATAATATTATAATAATAGTAGTAATATACAATGGCGATAATAATTATAATTATAATAATTTACCGTTTTTTTCCCCCTTTTTATACAGTGTTCTTAATATTTAAATCTTGTACCTTAATTTATACCTACTTACGCTGTATGTAAGCAGCTACTTTTCCGATATAATTTAATTAAAGTGAACCTAATATATAATGTGGCAATTAAGTTTAATTTTGCTATTTTTTTATTCTTTTAAATTTTGTACATATGACACATTTCACGATAATAATGGCTGGGACTATGTTTTGTCATCCCGGCGGCTGTTGCCCTTAAATATAAGTACACTCGCAAAGGACTTACTACACCGACACATTTGAAATACTTGTTTTCATGTTTATGAATTTATAACCGATATATGTTGATTAAGTATATAATTTACCAGTATCAATTTTTCTGTATTTTTTTTTCTTTTTCTATTAATAGTCCTTTGTCCCTTTATATACACAAATTCCTATAAATAAATAAATAGTAAAAAAAAAAAAATAAAAAAAAAATAATAATATTAATTCGGGAGAAAATACGAACGAAACAAACATATATATATAATATAGGTTACGAGGTTAATGCTAATTAACACGTGTCCGTTTTAAAATGGTAAAACCGTTACTCCTTCAATAGGCGTTAAGGTACTATTGTTTTTATTTAAATGCGAGTCGCCAACAGCGAATTACCCAGTTTGTCTTATATGGATTTCAGTTTTAACTTTTTTATAATTTGCTCATTTCTTTTTGTTCGGACGGTTCGAATGACCGTGTATTACAACCTCCATTACGTAATACTCGTATTTTCTTTTTTAAATCTTTCGAATCTAAAAACTAAAAAAAAATTATTCCCGAAATGTAACAGTGTTTTTTCTCTATTCCATTCGTTAGCAGTGTCGCTTTAAAATGTTCATTATGGATGCGTGGCTCGTTAAAGTGATTATTTTTCATTACGAGCACTTTTACTATTTTTGTTACTTTCAACCCGAGTAATTATTATGGGAAACTGTCAGTATGACATCAAGCGATGACAAAAAGTTACTTACATTATATATATATATATATATATATATATATATATATATATATATATATATATATACATATATATATATATATATATATATATATATATATATATATATATATATATATATATATATATGATTTGGAAAAATAGATTAAAGGACGATGGAATGAAACTAAATATCAGGAGAACTCAGTACTTGAAATGTGGAATACGGACAGATGAATCTATAAAAATAGATAATATACCATTAAGGAAGGCCGTTAAATTCAAATACATAGGGTCACGTATTACCTCAGAGGGAGACACACAATGCGACATAGACTCAATAGCGTGGATGAAATGGAAGCAATTAACTGGGATACTCTGCGATAAAAGGATTCCGATACATCTTAAAGGGAAGATTTATAAAACGGTTATTAGACCTGCTATGTTATATGGGACTGAATGCTTGTCGACGACTGCAAAAATGGAACAAAAGCTCCACGTGGCTGAAATGAAAAGGCTACACTTGTCACTCGACCATACACGCTTTGACCATGTCAAAAATGATGACATAAGGGAGCGTATATTGCACCTATACAGTCGAAATTGCAGAAAGCGCGCCTCCGATTGTATGGTTATATCGTGAGGAAAGATGACAGAAGCCCAGTAAAGACGTTAATGGAGTATGACCCCGGAGGAAAGCAGCCACGAGGTCGACCAAGAATACGATGGATAGACTTTGTCAACAACGACATGATGGAAGTTGGCGCCAATGTAAAGGACGTCAAGGATCGCAAGAAATGGAGAAGAACGTGTTATCAAGCGGACCCCTTAACGGAAAGGTGCTAGGAAAGAAGAAGAAGATACACATATATATATATATATATATTTATATATATAAAATGTTGAATATATTGGAGAGTAGAGATTTTATTAATTATAAGCCAAACAAAATACAACACCGTTTAATCACTAAAAGTTTTTTTTTTTAAATATATATCAATTTTTGTATGAAGAATTATTTTTCAAAATTAGTTTTATAAATAAAATTTATTGTAAATAAATCTAAAATTGAAATTACGGCTGGCTAGTGAAATATGTATGTCAAATTTTAAGTTGTCGTTATAAAAACATTTCTGGTAATTCACATGTAATATTTATTGTGCGTGCTTGAAAATGACGTAACTGTCGAAAAGCTTCGCGATAAAAAACTTTTAGTGATTAAACGATGTTATATTTTGTTTGGTTTATATATATATATATATATTATATATATACACAATCGGATCCGCTTATAAGAGATGCTGGATGAGAGAGAAAGCCGCTTGTAAGGGAAAAAAATTAAGAGAGAAAGCCGCTTGTAAGGGAAAAAAATTAAGAGAGAAAGCCGCTTGTAAGAGATAGGAAAATGAAAATAAGGTTATTTTAGTTCGATTTAGTGATAAAACATGTCTGTTATAAATGAAAAAGATTAACAAACTAATCGGGGAATCATAAGTAGTGAAACGGGCAATACGCGCGTCAAGTTATTTCACACGGTTTTTATTTTTTTCATTTTTTTAGTTCGATTTTTGTTTACAACATGAATATCCTCTTTGAGGATGTACGTTATACTTCTTTCCTCGTTTACTCAGACCGCTCTTTTCGATAGCTGATTATCTGATTTTAGCTCAGTTCCGTGCGAGACTTACTGTAGTGCATGGTGCAGTGCAATTTTTTTTTTCCTTTCGAAAATGTTTTCTTCTCTTTTTTATTTATTTACCTTATGCAGACGTAATGTGTTTTTCTCTTAATTTCCATGCAAATCGATATTACACATTATTAACGTTATAGGTACGTTATTTATTACAATAATATTTTTTTTTTTTTTTTTTGGCCCAGCTTGCGCCATTTGGCCAGTTTAAACCTTTATCTAGTTAGTGTATTTTAAATTTCAATGCAAGTACGCTTGATAAATTTATATAAACTAATTGTAACAGGAGACAACGGCTCAGAAACAATTAACTCTCGATACTCACAGATAATGTGTGCCACATTTGTAAAATACTAGAGAACAGCTTATCCCTATGCTTTAGAAATTTCGGACAAACCCAAATTTGATGCTCAACGCAGTCGTCAACGTAGCACGTATCACATTTACCACCCGGAATTATGCCTAATTTAGCAAGATGGGAGGGAGAAAGATTATGCCCAGTACGTAGTCTAAATAAAGTTTATGTATAATCCCTCGAAACGTTCTGGTATAATTGAAACCATGGCTTGCTGGAAACCGTATGTATCAAAGCAAAGTACTCTTTCGGTGGAGTAATACTGTTGAAAATCCATTAGAGTAAAAATTGTTTAATCTTTGATAACATTTCAGTCCAATTCCATTTAATGTTCCCGCTAGGGACACTTGATAAATTATAACGCGTTAATTCATCGACCACCTCGTTTCCAGTAATACTACAATGAGAAGGGACCATATCTTAAGCAAGCACTCGATTCAATAAGAAATTTTTTAAAAATTCGCTTATAACAGACAGCCGGTTATAAGAGACAAATGACTTCCGCCCGATGTGTCTTTTATAAGCGGCTAATTTGCGGTTTGGGCATTGCTTGTTGCCGGACCGCCTGTTCGTTATGCAGCTTAGAGAAAATCCGTATTGTCCTCTACATGCTGGTCGTGTAGTCTGCAACCCTGATCACGTGTTCTTCGAATGTCCTTAATTAACAGCATTACGCTTTGAACTGTATCTCAAATTACTGTACGCATCTCGTGATGGTCCTCCTTATAACGTAATGTCCCTTCTGCATATTGAGAATCTAGGTTTGTTCCCGGACATAGCGACTTTTCTCGAGAAGTTGTCCGAGCTCATAAAAATATGAGTTAGTGATTATTACGGCACCACGTTGGGTAAGCTGTAAAGGCATCCCCATAAAAAAAAAAATAAAAAAATAAAACATATTATATATATATATATATATATATATATATATATATATATATATATATAAATATGTCAGAGTTTCAAACCAACTCGCGACATGGAATGTTTTTCATCATTACGTAATACCTAATTATTACGTCAATACAGTTGTACCGCACTCTTCATGTGTAACTCTTTTTGTACGTAATAATAAACGTAACGTAGTCACGATATTCGGCAACGAACAATGTAACGATGATAATAAATAAATGATTTTTAAAGAATATAAGCCATTATCTAGTGGAACGTTAAATAAAAATATATACATATATAGACGATTTATAAAAATATAAAATTAAACAGAAAAAAATAAAATGTAAGAATTTTACTTTAGTCGCAAATTTTCGATTTCGTTTAAAAAATATTTCTCGCGATTTGCGTTTTTTTTTTTACGATTTAAAATTAAAATTGTTTATAAAGTTTAACATTTTTATTATGTACCTGATCAGCTAGTTAGGAATGCCGATTTGCATAGAAATATCCCTGGGGAAAATATTAACGAGAATAATAAAAACCAGTGCTCGTTTCATTATGTCGTAGAAATACTTTCATTTACATCACGTAAATAAACGTAAAAATTAAATATAAATAAATTTTATATAAATGAACAACTAATATGAACTATATAGGAAAGGAACACATATAAAAATAATTTGTAAAAACATTCATATAACCGGAAATATTTTAAAAAGTTTTAAGTAAACAAATAAAAATCAATTATATATTCCCATTTCTTTTTTTTTTACCTCTTCATCAATTCCCGTCTTCGACTCTTTGGGAAATTACAAAATCAACAACAAAAAGACGTTACAATCACTAAAATTTTTCTTTCCGAAAAATCACAAAGCTTTTCGACTGTTAGGCCTTATAAAATGAATATTTAAATTCCCCGTAGTATTTTCTTTAATATGTTTTCCCCCGCCTCAATACGTCACATAGAATTCATTTGACTGGTTCCAATGTTAAAGACTGAGTATTGGTTATAAATTATGTTACTGTTTCGTTCTTCAGTTAAAAACAACGTACTGCTCTACCCATGAGGGAGTTCTGCTTTATGGTCTCTCAAGTGGGATGCTCCTAACTGGTCTGTATTGTGATAAGTGTTTTGCCCTATTTTTACTTATTTATTATGAAGTGTGCAATTGGAAATTATTAAACATTTAAAATGTTTTTTTTTTTATTGAATTTAAGATATATTTTTTTTCTACATTTTACGTTTATATATATGTATATATATATATATAAAACATATTACATACATATATATACATACATATATATACATATATATGTATATATATATATATATATATATATATATATATATATATATATATATATATATATATATAGTCTTTCTTGTGGGTAACGTGACATCGAGGAATCCCCATTGTAGATTCACTAGCTAAAGGGGGGTCTTCTAATCGTATAGTATTCTCTTCAGTTTCAGTTCCTGATATCATACATTTTATACTGTCGGAACATAAGAAACTCTGGGAGCAGACGTATATGGAGTGTATACAGCAGTCGCCTCTTACTAGGTACTACCGTCTCTCTCTCTAGATTTCCATGGTTCTACTTTTTAAAAACATTAAGCGGAGAGGAATTGTACTCATCAGCAGACTGCGGCTTGGGCATTGCGGACCGACTGTTCTTTATGCAGCTTACAGAAAATTCTTATTGCCCTCTACATGCTGGTCGTGCAATTTGCAATTCTGATCACGTGTTCTTCGAATGCCCTTATGTATCTTAAATTACTGCGCGCGTCTCGTAATGGTCCTCCTTATAATAGTGTCCCTTCTTCATATTGGGAATCTACATCTCTTCCCTGACATAGCGATATTTTTAGAGAAGTTGTTCGAGTTTATAGAAATATGAGTTAGCAATTATTACAGTATCACGTTGGATAAGCTGTAAGGGCATCCCCATTAATATATATATATATATATATATATATATATATATATATATATATATATATATTGGTTTTTAAAGGTATAGTATGTATGTAAAGTTCTACTCAAGGGAATTTAATATTTGAGGTTCGAGACGAGTAAAACAAAAACAATTTCATCAAAATTTCACCGTTTTGTTGACATATGGCGAAAATTCCCTTTTGTATTGCATATATGGTTTTAGATAGTATGTATGTAAACTTATCTATGCAACAGTCTACATAAGTGAAATTGAGACAAAAAAAAAGAGAGATCGCTAAGAAATATTATACTAATTTTCAAATACTTTCTAACCAAAGAATTGCCTCCATCATAGATTATAACATAAAACTAAAGTTATCAGAATGACGTCATATTTAAAATATATACTGTTGCTATCCGCGCATAACAAAAAGCTTTTGGTGATAATTATGCACAAATACTACCTCAGGAGCTGTTATGAACACAACGTATAATTTAATAATTAATTTTTAAATATTCTGCTACCACCGAATGTATATGTATATATATGTAAGTATATCAATAGCGAATCAATAACACAATATTTGCTACTCGAGATTCAATAATAGTCAGATTTTTATTCAAATTTATTTACTCGAATTAAATTTTATAAATATTTTTAAATTATTAATGTGTAAAAATGTTGTAATTGTAATAATAATTGCATACTGCGTCTGTATTACATTTTTAATTATATTTATAAAAAATTTCAACATTTTGTAAAAAAACAAAAAACTATTTTCCAAAAAGAGTAAATTTTAAGTGTTTGATTAATTTCGGAAAATACATCAAAAAATAAAAGTTTACATAGAGAGAGAAATCGAAAAACGTGCATAGTCTGAGGTGTTTTATTATCTGTAACTCCGTCGACAAAGGGAGAATTTTAGAAACGTGTGCACAGCACTTTCGTAGACATGGAAGTCTAATCGTAGAGCGATGTATTGTTTGGCTTGCCAAACTTTTCATAAACGATTACCTTTCGATGTAAGTTGGAAAAAAGACGATTTAAAATGATCGCTTCCCCTTTGAGTATATTTAACATATATTTCTAACATTTGCCAAAAAACGAATGCTTTGCCATTTATCCGCGTCGAAAATTTATCATTAATAACGATTATTCACTTTATCTATAAACGCGGTAATATAGTTTTCAAAAATATCGCAGTCCGTATTTTCCAAAATAATTAACAGGCGCTACGAATCATTTGCCTATCTGTCGTATTATCGTTTTCATAACTACATTCAATATGACCTAATAAGTGGCGTAGCCAGACTTGGTTGAAGATGGGGAGGGGGTTTCAAACAAAACTAAATTATAACAGTAAACCCAAGTTAAATTGAACTTTAAGTAAATGACCAAAACTCCAGTAGGTTAAATCCCAAGCACTAAGCAATCCAATTCACCAGAGCTATTTTTATACTTATTACACGTCGAATATGTAATTCTATTAGAAGCAATAGACGGCAGAAATATTTAACGCCACTCTGGAACATGCTAATAGTATGTTATTGAGGACAGAGGGAAATGGTTACAATAAATTCCGCGAAAAAATTAATGATTTTATATTTTTTGAAGGAATAATACGTAGTAATACTTAACTGAATTTAAAATTTAAAATCTATTCCTCACGTTTTTCTACAAAATTCTTCTAGTACCTCTTATATTACAAAACTATTTATTTACTTTAAAAACAACGAAATTTAAATAAAATAAATGAAAATAAAAAAAACAAAATAAGTTTAACAAATGTAAAACTGCATTTAACAACGAGTATATATTTTCTTATTATCAGATTGATTCCAAGGGGGGATCAGACCCCCAAAACCCCCCTTACTATGCCACTGGACCTTATAACGTATTGTTGTAACTTGAAAATCGCTAACTAAATTTTTTAACGGACAATAAATATGCGAATTTACACATCAATACTTTCCAAATTGTTGTTTGTATAACGAATTCAGATCTTAAAGTCCATTGGTCAGGTGCGTTCTTTAAAGTTTTCTTCATATATATATATATATATATATATATATATATATATATATATATATATATATATATATGTATGTAGGTAAATCGAACATTGTTATACAAATACGTATTCTATTTATCTTTCTTTTTTCTTTTTTTTTTTTTTTTTGTCGGGTATCATGTACTGCTGCTGTGGTCAGAAACAACCGAAGGTAATTATTGGATATTATATAAAGTTGATCATATCTATATTTCGGAGAAATTAATGAACTGTTTGTACTGAAATTGGGTCATCGGTTAAAACTTTTTGTAATGAATTGCAACTGAAATTTTTAAGTCGGTATGTGGATCAAGTAAGAAATGTCGGAATTTTAAGGGTGTCTGGACACAGAGGGTGCTCAATGGTGGATCTGTTTTATTTATAACGTAGCCATGAGTCAATGCATTGTGACCAATATGAAGATGAGATAGAACTACCGTGCCCTTCTTACGATGTAAAAAAAGAAAGATCTCCAAGGAAAAATGATGTGAACGGATAGTTCCAAAGGTGATTTGTTGTAGGAATAACATTTCATAGATCACAAAAGGTTTTATTTGTTTTGTGTTTGATGGAAGCAACTGCATCAGATTCGAGTTAATGGATGTGGTTGAATAGTGGCCGCTTCTTTAGCGGTTTTGTCTGTTATATATTCCTTTAATGTATTACGATCGAATTTAATCAAAATCCGTAATGATTTCACCTTTCTCAAAAACAAAATCACAATTAAAACGACAGACTCGTACGCTGTTTTTCGTTACTTGAATTCAAAGATATCTCTCACGAAGAAGACACTCAACGTGACCTTCTTCGAGAAGATAAATGATTCTAGACGTATTATTAATACGTCCTTTAAGGACGAATTCGCTAAAGTATATAGAATTACGAAGGAACGTATTCCTGAGTGTTCTGTTAAACAAGAGAAGCTATTCAATTCAACGACGATTCTTCTTTTCCACGCTAAGAATGTTTCCGAGCAGGACGTTCGTGCACATATCGAAGAGATCACTTGTTCTGAACCGGTGAGGTTTAGTAAAATTTCGAATCTTCGAGCATCAAGAATATATCCCGAGATATCTTCAGCGCGACATACGGCTCTACCGGAAGGCGGTCGTATACGTATTAAACCGGGAGCCTTTTCGGTTTATTGACGCGGTTATCGATGCAAGAAGTTTGGACGTTTTGAACATCCGGATAAGTTCTGTCGGGCATCCGAAGCTTTTGTAACGTTTCAAAAGGTACGCACGGAGAATGGCATATGATCTTCTTGTATCTTCAATAAGGTTAAAAGGCCTCCTGCACATGGAAATAAATTACAAACTAGCTGATAAGGACGAACTGTAAATAGCTTTTATTGACCATCCTACTTTTCACAAGAATTGCGCATGTTTAGCTAAGGCACGTGAGGATTTGCAGGCCGAGATTGATTATGAGTTAATTGCCTATTTCTAAATGTAGATAATTCGCGCGACTGTCAGGCATTATTTTTAAAACATTTTTATATTAAGAATTTTAATGTGTGTGTGTGTATGTGTGGAGCGGTAGAGTTAGCCATTATATCGTTTCCAAAGGCACCACGAGAGACCTGCTCGGACGTCTTCAGAACAGCTGTTGTATTTTTAATGTACTCTGTCGCAGAATAATGATGCACAAGTATTCATATACCGAAAATCTGCGGCTAATTACAGGCACACTTAATCCCGCACCTACAATTTGTACTTGCTAACATTCATCCTGCCCATATACGCGCACGGAAGACGTTTTAAAACGGAAATTGAACAAATATCAGAACCTGCGCAATAACGTTTGCTAGTATATGTGAAGAATAGACCGAAAATGCGTCTGCGTTCCAATAAACCTGTTTAGATAGTAATCAAGGATGCTGTAAATCACAGTGTACAAATAGAAACTTTTAAAGATCAACATACGTGTATTATTCGTGAATTGTCTTTATGGCTCGCTTTGCGTAGTAGATGATGCTAAATCATCGCTTAATAACATTCATTTGTAATTTTCCACGATCGATACGATTAAATAAAAAAATATATAATTGATTAAATTGTCTTCACGATCTTTTTTTTCTTTTTTCAGATTTCCACTTTAAACGAAGAGTGGAATGCAATAGAAAAATAATTCTACGAATGAAAGTTTAAAACGATTATCCTATATTAGACAGCGCTATCTTCCGGTGGTACGTAAAACTTGAACTTCGTAATTATTCCGTTCGAATAGCTTTCGAAAGATTTTCTTACGAACCGATTTCTACGTTCAATGTTGCGCACACCGCGTTAAAAGTCCGAATTTCCTTCAATTTTGCCTTGAAATAATATTCCTAGGTCTTATGCAAACTTTCTTTTTCTGCTCTGTGTATCATCTGTCATCTTCCGGATATCGCACTATTTCCATACTTGTGTTTATGGCCTACGGTATATTCTCCACATTCGTCGTAATGTTCACATTTCGAATGAGCGTCTAGCCCCGTTTAATGCTTTTGTGCATTCAGTTACAACCGACATTAACACTTTACACTCTCGGTGTCCTATCTTAACATCGGATAAGTTAGTTGTAAATAATTAAATGAAATTGTTTCGGCTATTTAAATACGCGACCTGATTTCTTTAAGTCTCCGTGGTGAACAGAGAACCTAAATACGCCTGAATTCCGTAACTAATTTGATTTGAAAAATATATCAGTTAAAATCGTTCTATCTTATTTTAGACGTTTAATTCGGAAGCCTTACAAATAAAGTACTATTATATAACACTCTTATTGCTCCTGTTTGAAAGTACGGACTCGAATTATACGGATCGACTGCTAAATCGCATTTCCGCAAGATACAATTTCAGTCCAACACGCTGAGGGCAACCGTAAATGCGCCCTATTATGTTCGCAACAGCATCATACGCAAAGATCTGGATAGACCTACGGTTGCGACTATATACAAACCTCAGTATAAGAAAATGCATGAAAAATTTGGTCACAGTTCAGATCCGCTTATAACACGGATGTCGATCTTCACTTTGTCAGAAAAGCCTTCAAGACGACTGAAAAGAAAGCAGTGCCGAGATGCCCTTGCAATTAAGATTAAATAGTGCCTGGCCCAAGCTCAAAGACAGCGAAACAACCTACTCCATTTGGAGACAAGTTGTTCTTTTAATTTAGATATTGCGTTTATGACCTTTTGGTCGGTACACGAAAACAAAAATCTTTCATTACCCCGAATTTGTCTTTTTACCAATTTATTATACTGTTTTTGTGATTAGGCTTTAATTGCTTTACTCGTCTGTGTTTTTTTTTACCATTTAATAATTTTTTCAATATCTCTATTAAATTAAACATATCTTATTTCTCGTTATTAACGTCGTGTCTAATTTTTGTCTTCTTTTACATATAATCCTACTTAGGATGTTCTTTCACAGATAATCCTATTTAGAATCTTCTTTCACATATAATCATATTAAGGATCTTCTTTCACATATAATCATATTAAGGATCTTCTTTCACATATAATCATATTAAGGATCTTCTTTCACATATAATCGTGTCCTATTTTATACGATGTTCGTTAAGCAACTTTTTTCATTGATGTTTCAGAGTACTCGCGTATTTTTATTCTGTCTGTCCATTTAATGTTTTGTGTTTCTATATAATATTTCGAACCAAACGTGTACCTTTGCCAATCTTTCCTTCAGCTCTATATTTACATTTTTTGTCGTTAACAGCGATTTCCTTCGGACCGAAACTTCTGTTGGCTCATTGTATACGGGGATTTAACCCGACAAACGAGCGAGCGAGCTGGCCGATT
>CM065054.1:95286908-95404408 GCA_032883995.1 Coronaproctus castanopsis
CTCTGGATTTATCTGTTCCTTTGAAAAGCACTTTCAGGCTTTAGACTGAGAAAAATTTATTGATAATATCAATGAAAAATATATTGGCTCCATAAATTATGAGATTAATAGGTCTGTTGATGTTCATAGCTTAAATACCTCAGTTTCTAAGTTTAATGTTTATCTATCTAGAATTGTTAGCCTATCATAATCTGAATTTACTGTTCCTAGAGTTGACTGGTGGAATCCTAAACTTCAATTACTGAAGGAAAGAATTAATTCTGTTAGGGAAAGAAAAAGTAAATGTAAAAACATTGTATACTTATTTATTTATAACTCTACTGTTAAGCATTATCGTTGGAGTATAAAAACCTAATTACTAAATTTAAGTTAGATTCTTGGAGGAATGTGCAGGATAGCACAAATATTGTTAAGGGTCTTGCCAATAATAAAGCTGCTTCTTTAGACAGAATTAATAATAAAGTTGTTAAATATATTGATGATGGAATTTCCTGGTTTCTTTAGTTCTATTTTCAATAAATGTATCAAGTTTTCAACTTTTCCCAGATTGTTGGAAACTGGGTAATATAAATATTTTATTTAAGGTTGGTAAAGACCCTTGTACTCTTAGTGGATATCGACCTATATTTTTATTAAATTCGATTGGCAAGGTTTTTGAAAAGGTAATCAATGAGTACATGTTAAAGGAAGCTGGCAATAAGTATGTTTTTCACTGTCATCAGTTTGGGTTCCGGAGAGGTCTCTCCACAGAGAATGCACTCTACAAGCTGGTTTCTAGTGTAAAGCAATAATTGGAGTCTGGCTCGTCTGCAGTTCTCATTTCCTTTGATATTATGGGAGCTTTTGATAGCTGCATATGGTCCTCAATTATTTACGTTTTAAAAGAATTTAATTTTAATCCCTTCATCGTAAATACTATTATTAATTATTTTGCAAATAGATATGCTTCACTAGCAGTTGGTAGCCCTGTTGGTTGCAGAAGACTGGTGTGTGGGGTGCCCCAGGGTTCTGTCCTGGGACCCACACTGTGGAATATTTTGTATTCCAGAGTTTATCTTAAAGTGAAGCAGTTTTTGTGCTCTACTTGTAAGGAATTTGAGCTGGTTTCCTATGCAGATGATCTCTGTTTATAGCTAAGGTTGAGAAGCATTATGACCTTAATTTAATTTAAATCGTTTGCAAGTTCTTAGAAAATATAATTAGTGATTTGGGTTTGTCTTTTTCTGTGCCCGAGTGCAATTTTATTGTTTTTGGTGATCAGAGAATTGTACATTCTATTAAAAATTTAAAGTTAATCTCAAGTCAGCCAATTAACCATACAAATCATCTTAAATATCTTGGTCTAATATTAGATCACAAGTTATCTTTTATTCCACATATTGAGTATATCCACAGGAAATGCGATTCCATATTGTTTAAGTTCAAAAGATTGCAGCCTAATACTTTTGAGTTTAAAATATAGGGAGAGGGTAATTTTGTATAAGGGGCTGATACACTTTATGCATATGGCTCTCTTGTTTATATTAATAAAAACGTTTTACGTTCTCTTTGCAAGTGCCAGAGGAAGTTTCTTCTCAGTATTTCATGTTTATACCGAACCTGTCCCACTTCTGCTGCTAATGTTATATCTAATATCATGCTACTGGATTTTTTTGTTATTGGCACCTCTATCATCTCAGAATTTAGAGTTGTTAGAGACGTTGCTTGTGTCAAGAATTTCCAGTTCCTTAATATTGATCCGCTTATCTTGGAATCATTTCCTAGTGTTCCTATCCTAAAAAAATATATTCAATCCTCACTTATTGATATTTTGCAAGCTAGGTGGGACAGTTGTTCGACTGGAAGGAAAACCTTTGTGTTTTTCACGAAGATTTTTTGGAGCGTTGTAAACTTAAAAATATTAATATTAATTTTTACAATGCTCAGGTGCTCTCTGGCCATGGTAAGTTTGGTTCATATCTGCATAGGTTCCATTTTACCTCCAGTTCCCGGTGTACCTTTCGCTGTTCCAGCGAGGACTCCTTTGGTTTTGTAGATGATATTGAGCATTTAATGTTTGTTTGTCCCCTGTTTTATGATCTTAGAAATAAATTTAAAATACACAGAGGACAGCCTCTTGTATTTTCTAAACATAACTACGCCGGTCTTCTGTCATATATTGAGTTGTCAATGCTAAGAAAGTTTAAAACTGGTGGGCAAAATTTTTAGCAACTTTTTGTCCTGATTTTAATGTTTTATTATATTAATTCAACCGTGAATCTGCATTTTTTTTTTGTTTTTTTCATGGCCATGCCTCCATCCATTTTATTACTACCGTTGCAACATTAATAATAATATTGTCTACAATTGTTTTTCTTATAATTTATATATATATATATATATATATATATATATATATATATATATATATATATATATATATATATATATTTGTATTTCTTATATTTAAATACACTTTCCCAATTGAATAGTTAACATGTTCGTAATTGATTTTTCTATTAATATTTTTAATAATATCTTTGTTTATATTTACTTTGTTTGCAGTTGCACTGCTTGAGTTATTTTATTCAGTCTCGTCTTCATGATTGTTTTATAATAAATTTAATTTTGATAATATAATTTTTTTTACTCTATGATATTTAGAGGTAACCGTTAGTCGCTAAAATCAGTGATATAACGAACGTTTTGCCTGTACCACCAGGTGCATCCAAGAAATATAATCCACCTGCATTATTGGAAACGGCTTGCATGATTGCGTCTTATACATGTTTTTTCTGAATATTCAATTTGGTTATATTCGATTGTACAAATAAACGCAAATCGTTAGAATTGAATTCCTGCTCACGTTGCTTACATATACATAGTACATTTGAACAATTCAAGACTCACCGTTTGTATGAATGCACTCAACATATGTTTAAAAATATAAACACAAAAATTTGCTTTAATCGAAGCGCGTCTAAAATGAAATGACCGCATGAATGACATAACAACATGCTTGTACTGTCAACATTGAAAAAGTTTCAATTTGACAGCACAATCCCCATCTGAAAAAGTTTCAATTTGACAAAATTCATTCATTCCTTTCGAACTAACAACAGAAAATAATAGTACATACTCGCCATTTATGATGTAATTTTCTCATTAGAATACTAAGGTGCATCAACCGTATACTACACCATTTATTGAATTCATTTGTTACAAAAAATGTGATAAATGAAGAACCACTCGACCGATTTTGTGCAAACTTCACATAAACCATCTACTAAATAGTCCGAACAAAGCCTAAACATTTGGTTTGGATAGGTGAGCCCGTTCTTGAGTTATAAAATTACAACGAGAAGTGGCATTGATTTTATATAATACTAGCTGACCCGGCGAACTTCGTATCGCCACACAATCAATAAACGTATAAATTTATTAGCTGAATTAAATAAAGCACAAATACCGATGGAGAATGAGGAACTATACAAAAAATTAAAAAACAAATTTATAACGAAATTTAAATTTAATGTCGATACTTTTTAATTTTTGTAGATTTATTGAACTTAAATACATTGTAGAATCGGCCGACCAAAAATCGCCGGCAGAATTTGTAAAAATCGAAAATGAAATATTCAACTCGCGATTTCTCGTTACCGGTTAATTTTTAAAACATTTACCTCATAACATAAATTATAGATCTCGACGTCTACTTTCTTTTAAGCTCAACCCAAACTGCCGATCTATCATAGGGGCCTCAAAAAGGGCCCAAACCCCGAAAACCCTTCAAGCCCAATTTTCTCGGCGAGTATTCGATATAAAAATACTGCAATACCATCGTTAGACGCGTATTTTAATGACAAATAACTTTCGTGTAAATAATTTTTTCAAATTTCGAATCGTTCGCGAATTATTGCGAAAAAATCGAAAGGTGTCGCGCGCCGTTTGAAATTTTTGTGTTCGGTTTGAAATTTTTTTTCGCAGTTTTTTCGCTTTATCCTATAGATCTTATATAGTAACGACTATTTTGAGAAACGGAATCGTTTAAAAATATTTACGTCGCTCGCTAGGCCTTGCCGAAGGTGGCAGGTCATCGATTTTCGAAAATTCGTAGCTCGAGACCTATCGATCGTAACGAAAAACGGGTTTCTGTTTTGAATTCGTCATTTTAATATCTATCATATCCATATCGATTCAATCGAAATTTTAATGAGTCACCCCCCCATAACCCCTCTGAAATTTTTTTTAAATTTTGACGATGACTTGGTTTAATCGTTTTTTTTTACGACGATCGACTTAGGTAATAACAATTTTTTTCGTATCTCTAAACGTAAGCGTTTATAGTCGAAAACAAATTCGCTATATAATTTGTTACAAAAAATGTGATAAATGAAGAACCGCTCGACCGATTTTGTGCAAACTTCACATGAACCATCTACTAAATAGTCCGAACAAAGCCTAAACATTTGGTTTGGATAGGTGAGCCCGTTCTTGAGTTATGCGCTTACCAACACATTTAGCGATTCATTTATATCATTCGCCGTCTATGTGTTAGCTAATATCCTACTACTTGACCTATTTTCAATCGAACGAATAGACGATTATTTCTGAATTCAGAATCACTGGTCACTTAATTCAATAACGCAATTAGAGAACTACAGCAGATGTGAGCTAGAAGAGGCTAATGGAGTCTGCAGGTAAACTCTATATTGCGCATCATTGTTTATAGTGGAGATCCCAATAATATATATACCTATACCTATATATATATATATATATATATATATATATATATATATATATATAATTTCAAATCTTTTAAAATATCCCCCACATCACGACCACCTGTTTCAAATCGGTGTTTATGTATTTAGATCGTATACATGTAAAAATGGTTATCATTACTTTTTTTTCAACTGTAATATACTCGTCTTAGATTGGCTTCTGATATCGTCCTAGAGGATAAACGATGTCAGAATCGTTCGACCGGGGCTTAATTATTTCGTCGATAATGTCTACGAGACGTCCTTTGTAAGTTTGTACGCATTGATATCAGTCCGGATTTTATTTTTATTTTGTAGTCGTAGTCACTTCGACCGAATCAGTGATTAAACTAGAAGACGTAAATAATAAAAGGTCGCAGAGAAATATTAGAGTAAGACAAGTAAATAACTTCAAAGGGGTTATTGTTGAAATTAAGATTAGACTAGAATAGATACACAGGATGTTGAAACTAACCGTTCGCGATAGGTCGTAAGGAGTTAGTTTCGAGTAATAAACGCCCGCTCCTGCTGCTACTATTACTACAACCACAATATTATCAGCTCTTACTTATGTGATTACTAATGTATACCAATATACCACAACTAGTCACGCTACTATAATTACTGTTGGTATAATCATTACTACGACTTCTACACTTATTGCTGCTACTACTACTGATATAATTATTACTACTACTACTTTTATAATCAACGCTTACAATTATTAATAATACTTCTACAGTTACTATTCTTACTATTATTACCGATACTACTACTACACTACACTATAACAGTGACTACTATTATTCCTGCAACTACGACTACTACTACTACTGCTACTAACACTAAATTACAGCAATTATTACTATGCGTTGCTACAATTTCTACTACTGACGATAAGGTCGATGACGATGATTATGATGACGATAACAATAATAATAATAATAATAATAATAATGATAATAATTTCTCATCTTCGTTATGTGCTAGAGTTATTTTTGAAAGGAAGACAAACGTTTCTCGTCACTTTATACTTGATGAGTATTTCTATTGGCGCGGTAAAAGTCTTATCTTCCAGTTGATTAGACATTCCTTATCTGGGCTCAATAATTACCGACTCTTAATAATAGTTATAATAACGGTTAAGACAGCAGCAGTTTCGGTTATATTTCGTTCTATTTAGAACCTAGAACCTTTCATCTTGTTTTGTTCAGAACATTGCAACCCCCGTTCAAACGTCCTCACTTGTTAAAAAAAAACATAGTTATTATCCGTCAACAGTATTTTGACGTGTTGAAAATTAGGGACTCGTCAATACAACACTGTGTTCAACTGTTTCAGCCTTTCAGCGCGTTGCGTTGATACTTTTCTCCGCACACGTTTTAGAAGTGTTATTTCTCTTCTCATTATTATTATTATTATTATTATTATTATTATTATTTTAAATGTCAATGGGAAACTTTTCAGTTTTGCTGATGATATGGTACTTGCTGTTAATTCCAGATACCCGGGTATATTACAAAGATGATACTAAAAAAGTTTTTTCATTGGTTGAATAATAATAAGTTAGTTATTAATGATAAGAAAACTAAGTTCATGGTTTATACAAATCAAAATCAGAGTAATAGGAAGAATATTCAAATTGTATCTCCCAGTGGTGTAAAGTTAGGTAGGGTTGATAATATTAAATACTTAGGAATGCAGCTAGATTGTAAGCTATTATGGTCGAATCAATCGTTATATTTAGCAGGGAAGATAAGGAAGTTAAATTATCTCTTTTATTATTTAAATCAGTTTTTTTCTCTAAAACATTTAAAAAGAATATACTTCACATTATACCAACCTGTTTTGACTTACGGAATACTTCATTGGGGTGGTATGGCAAATTACTATATCAAACCATTAAGAATTCTACAAAAATCGATTTTAAATCTGATACGTCCAAAAAATAGTGACAAACTAGATAACAAGTTTTTAAGTGTAGATGGTTTATGTAATCTGCACATATTACTGTTTGTATTAAAAAATTTAAATAAATTTAATGCGTCGAATAATGAAAGCAATACGCGGTTGGCTGGTGAGATTAGAGCGGTGGTACCTAGTTACAACAAAAGTAAAATGCGCATGCAAGCTATGTATGTCGGTGCCGTTAAGTTCAACAGGTTACCTAAGAAATTAAAAACTGATCTTATTAATTATAAACGTAGAAAATTATTAATTGAATACTTACTAGCTAAGATTTGTTAATTGTAAATTAATTAGATTCGTAATATTTTTAAGTTTTGTAATACAAATACTTGTCAATTTAACGTACACATCATCGTAATACCGACAGTCTGATATGGCTCGTGTGCATACCTATGATATCTCATATATTTTTACTTAGTTTTTTTAACAAAAAATGTACTACATAATAAAGTAACAATTTCGTACAGTACTACCTTAAGTTGCAACCTTTAACTTAATTTAACTTAATTGTAGTTTCAATGTGTGTAAATAATTTTTAAATACCCAAGAAGCCAAATGAGAGTGGATGGGAATGTTTGAATGTTTATCGGCAAATGTGTATATATAATTTGAGTGGAATTATAAAACTTATTATTTTAATCTATTTAATGTAGACAGTCGCTTATTATACGATATCTTTGTGGACCTGGTACACGTGCAGAATTGCGCATAACCGGGTTATATGTTTACATAAATATAGTCTAATCTATTAAGTTCTCTATTACATATAAGCTTCGTTTAAATATAAGTTCATATTTTTATTTATTTTTAAATGTTTTGTTTTACTTCTTTGAAGAATGTCATATCATATCATACATAGCTACATGCCTTCAAGAAGGTAGATCCGTCATCTCAGTATATTTCGATTTACGTAAAGCTTTTGATGTAATTGATCACAAAATCCTGCTAAGAAAATTGTGTAATTGTGGATTCAGGGGTATTATACATAGCTGGTTTAATCTTGAGAACAGGAGATATGTCGTCGAAATAAACGATGAATACAGTGATGAAAGTAATGTACACATTTCAGGAGTACCGCACTTGGTCCGTATCTATTCTTAATCGATGTAAATGACTTATGCAATTTAGTCGTTGATGGGAAAATATTTAGCTACGCTGATGATATTGTGCCTTGATTCAAGATTTCCTGATACGACTTCAACATATTAATGTGAACAAAGTTCACAACTGGCTACAAGATAATATGTTAAAATGTCACTAAAACGAAATATATATAATATATACAAATTAAGATTTCAGGATTTGGAATAATACTAAAATATCACTAGGTAGATATAACTTAGAGTAGATGATATTAAATACCTAGGGGGGGGATCAAATAGACAGTAGATTATCGTGGAATGCTCATTCGTTTTCTTTTTCTAAAAAATGAAGAAACCGGTCTTAACGTATAGAATTTTGGATTGAGATGCCGAGATAATTGAACCGATTAAAATTTTACAAAAACACGTTTTAAAAAGAATAATCATGAATGAGAATTTGAATGTAGAAAATAAACTTCTATCTGTATACGTTAATTTTGCTGCAGTTCATCATCGAGAATGGTAATGAGTTTGGCATATTAATGGATAATGGAAAGACACGGTCACGAGGTACAACAAAGGCGATAGTTTCTCATAATAATAAGACAAGAATGAGGTTGCAGGCAATTTATGCCGGTGGAGTAACGATGACAGTTTTGACTCTAATTAATTATAAGAAAATTTCAAAGAAAAATTCACATTCAATACATGCTGTATTTTGTAGTACGGATAAAAAATTCACACGGTTCAGTTCTCTGCAGGTGTTGTGATTAACTGTTCATTTAGGAAAGTCGTGTAGCTATTTCTTTACACGAAGGCTATGTGAATTAGTAATAATTAAGTTCGGATAAATATTTCGATTGTTATAAGTTAATATGATTAATCCAACCGCCGCTCGTGCATGGTTGCGCATAGGCGGTTTTATTTTATTTTAGTTTCATATACACAATCAAACGAATTATGTACGATATATCATTTAAGCGTTATGCCATTATTATTATTATTATTATTATTATTAATCACTTCAAAACACGTTATTTAACACCATTGGTTAAGCAACCCTGTTGGAAAACTCGTCCTATCACCATTCGCGAATTATATGAAGTACAATTACTTGTTTTCGTGTTTAAAAATTTTAAACTTTTTTCGATCGAGTTGCATCATGGTGGTAAAACAAGGTTATCCTCACACGAGTTAGCGAAGTTGCCTAAATTTAATAAATTTCATACCCGAATCCAAGCTGTTTATACGGGTGCCACTTTGTTTAACTCTTTGCCGCGTCAACTAAAAATTGATCTTAAAAATTATAAGTCGTTAGTTGCATTTGTAATGTGTAAATAGGTAACGAGCTTTTCATATAATAATTGAAGTTGCTAACTGGTTTAAAAGTATTCGGTTGGAATTGTTAGATTGATGATTTTATTTTGTAAATTAAATTTTTTTTATTTGTAAATTAAGTTCTACTTCAACTTTTTGTTATTATTAATTATTATGTTATTATGAGTTATTTCCTGTTATGCCTTTATGTATACACGGTTTTTAGTATTTATTTATGTATATATTTCTATGTTGTATATTTACTTTCGCGCGTTAGGTATATTTCTGCGGATTTGTAATTATAGTTTAATACTTAGTTTATTTGATTGGCGGTGTGTGTGTGTTTACTTATATGTCTAAATCGATTTCGTTGTTTTTTAAAGAATGTTTTAAGAAAGTGTATTATTTCATTGAATTATATAAGGTTACGTTTTTTTAGTGCGATGGAACGGATGTTAAATTTATCTTTATTTATTTGTATAATCCGGCGTTCGCGCAATATGCGCATAGTCGGGATTTACACGTTATATATATTTTCTTTGTAATCTCGTATTTTTATTTGAAATAAATTTGAATTTAAATTTGAATTTGAATAGTACTTTCATTATTTTCTCAATGTTTATTTATCCGTTTTTTATTTTATTTTATTTGTTTATTCGCATTCGATTCGTAATTAATTTTTATTTTATCCTCTATTTTGAAATTGGTGTATTGTATTGAAATTAAAATACATTTGATTCGAAAATTTGATAATTATTTCTTATTATTATTACGGCTTTTATGTATTAATTCCCCTTGCAAATTCTACTCTCAAGAACAAAAGGTTATGTTTATAATTTATATTTCAAACGTTTGTTGCTTATGAATTTATATCTAATTTAGCTCGCTACTCGCCCACACAATGCGCATTTGACATCTTCATATATCTAAATGTCTATACTTTTGTAACATTTATTTTCCGGATCTATATCGATTGCTTGATTCGATTGCTTGATTCGATTGCTTGATTGATTACTTCATTAACGAAACAAAATAGAAACACACTGTTAATCGCTATCAAATTTATTTTATGTATGTAAAGCTTCTCAACTATAAGGTCATTTTCGAGCAAATAGGTTTTTGTATTTGCTCGATAATGACTTTATAGTTGAAAAGCTTCGCGAAAATAAAATAAATTTTATAGCGATTAACATTGTTTTTATTTTGTTTCGTTAAAATCACTACTCTCCAATACATAAACATTGATTACTTCATTGCTCGATTGATTACTTTTATTATTATTAAAATATGATTGTTTTGTTTATTATTAGGATTTTTTATTATGAAGGATTATCGTGAATTTTTTAGGTTCGTTGAAAAGGAAAGGTGTATTATGTAGTTAATTTATTAATTTATACGGAAGAAAAAAATAAATATGAAGCGTGTAGTCTATATATTTTCTTAATTCAAGTATGTAGGAAAACACGTTTACTAATATGTATATGTACGAATACAATGGCGTGTGTGTCAGTATGCGTGCGTGTGTATATATCCATAAGTACTGATGTCGACACATGCTCAAATTATTTATTCTAAATCGCTTATTATTTAAATTTAATAAATTAGGTAGCTTTACGCAGTAAAACTGATAATTAATTTAGCCGGCCCAACGGAAGGCTAGATTTTCATCCGGGTAAAAAAAAGGTTACTCTTCCAGCGTATGTTGCACACACGTCAAAGCGAAGAACCATCTGACTGCTTAGGTGATCGAAAAAGCATGTATTCATACCTTAAGAACCGCGTTAACGAAAAACCTGTGCGCGAGATCTGGAAGATCTAAAAACTCGGATTTCTGAAGAAATTTCAAAAATTCAACGACCTATGCTCGAAAAACGTGTTCGAAAAAAATCGATAAAAATAATTTATTAAATTCGATGATAAATTTTGACGAAGAATCAGTTCTAAGAAGTATACTATAAAATTCGTTAATTTTTATATTAGACAGAAGTTCTGATTTACTTTTATTTTCTGCGCCTTTACGTTAATTCATATACATTATTATTATTATTATTAAATTAAATTAACGTGCCATGTACAGCAGCCAAGGCTAGAGACACGATAGGAAAGGAGGATTAGATTGAGGAATAGAGACCGGATAGATGGAGGAAGATAATTAGGTTCGACAATGAAACATGATCATCTTTGAAGAGGAGATGGAGCGAAGGAGGAAGATTAAGAGACGCTCGAAGCGCGGAGTATGAGGGACAATCGACTAGAATATGGGAAACGGAGAGGATAATGTTACAGCCGGAACAAATGGGGGCCAAAGTTTTATTAATGAGATATGAATGAGTAAGACACGTATGTCCCAAGCGTAATCTGGTGATAACCACATCATCTCTACGGTTTGAAAGTGAAGTTATCCAAGGATCAACCGAATATTTGATTTGCCGCAACTTGTTGGTTTGTGGCGTTAGCTGCCACTCCTTCTGCCACAATGAAAAAAACCCATTTATGACGAACTTCTTAAGGTCACGCGCTGGAACTGGAATATTCGGAACTAGCAAGAACACAGCAGCTTCCCGGGCCGCTTTATCAGCCAGTTCGTTCTCATGAATACCGGCATGGGCTGGGATCCACAGGAACGTCACCTTCTGACTCAGCCCTGCCAGTACCATTTTCGTCACTTTCTTGGCTATTGGGTGCTGATCATGTTTGAAAACGTCGCAGAGAGCGCGGAGTGCTGGAAGAGAATCAGAACATATAGTCGATGGTTTATCAACATCGGAGCGCGTTAAATATTCCATGGCAAGATACATAGCGCGTATAATTCAGCTGAAATGATGGAGAATGTCTGTGGCAGCGAATATTGAATGATGATTGCTCCATCTCTGACAACTGAGCAGCCGGCAAACCCATTAATGCGTCAGTGTAAAACATAGTAGATTTGCATGAACGTGACGTAATTTCTTTCTTAATTTCATGGGTGTTTTCTTTCCAAAGTTTGTGGATTTCGAGATCCAGCCTATATATATATATATGTATGTATATATATATATATATATATATATATATATATATAATATATATATATATATATATATATATATATATTATAATGTTGATGTATTGGAGGGTAGTGATTTTATGAATTTAGCAAAATGGCAGTAGATTGTGAAAATATTATTCAAAAAGTTAATCCAAATTTCCAAAATAATTTAAGGATAGAAGTTAGCAATATTTTAATACAAATGAAACAAAATAGCAATAAGAAAAATCAACAAAAAAATACAAATCAAGCCTTAAGTAAATTGAAAGAAAAACTAAAGCACAATAATTTAATGCTTAGTAAAGCAGATAAAGGTAATACTATAGTAGTAATAAAGAAAAATGATTATTTGGATAAAATGAAAACATTCATTGATAACAATAAATTCAAGAAAATTAAGAATCCAACCAATAGATTTAATGAACACATCAAAAAAGAAATAAAAACAATTAATGGAAGTACTATAGAAGAAAGCAATACAACAAATGATACCTTAAATAATTATTTCAAGAACTTCAATTTCATCGAAATGAATCCAATAGCACCAGTTCTTTCAGGTTTAATTAAACTACACAAAATTAACAATCCAATAAGACCATTAGTTAATTGTATAAATGCACCATTTTATAAAGTTTCTAAAATAATTAAGAAATTTTTATTTATAAAGTTTCTAAAATAATTAAGAAATTTTTACAGGATAATTATGAATTTGAAACACAATTTAATGTTAAAAATAATGTAGAATTAATTGATAAGTTGAAAGTAATAAAAATTAGTAATAATGATATTCTTATATCACTAGATATAGTTAATATGTATAACAATATACCAATAGATGAAGTAATAAGATATATAGAAGATAATAAAATGTATAACAGTAGGTTTAAAAATCAATTTATAAATTTATTAAAAATTGTATTAAATCAAAACTATTTTAAATTTAATGATAAATACTACAAACAAGAAAAAGGATTAATGATGGGTTCACCTTTATCACCTATTTTAGCAGAAATATATATGAATAAACTAGAGAACATAATATCTAAAGAAAATAATATATTTAAAAATAATATTAAATTTTGGGGACGATATGTAGATGATATATTAATTATTTGGAATAACAAGTTGGAAACTTATGAATTAAATAAATCTATAATAGAATTAAACAACTTTAATAAAAACATTAAATTTACAGTAGAAATAGGTAATAAAAATATAAATTTTTTAGATTTAAATATTAATATAAACAATAATATTTTAGATATTGATATATACAGAAAACAAACACTAATAGATGTAATAATTCCAAACGATTCTTTTCATGCAAAATCACATAAAGTAGCTAGTTTAAGAAATGATTGTAATAGAGCCAAAATTATTTTAAACTGCAACAAAAACAAACTTAATAAAGAAAAGAATATTATTAAACAAATTGCCATAGCAAATAAATACAATCCGAATATAGTAGATCGATTATGGAGCAAACCAAATAATAGTTCTTCACAACATAAAACAGAAAAAGATAAATATTTAGAGGATCAATTAAATATATAGGAAAATACATATACAAATTTTTAAAAATCTTTAAAAAGTACAATATTACGATAGCAATAAATAATAATAAAACATTATTTAAATCAATTTGCAACAATAAAATAGAAGATTATAGGGTATTACAAAAATCTGGAGTATATAGAATAAACTGCTCAACATGTAATAAGTTTTATATAGGTGAAACAGAACGTCAAATAAATAATAGACTAAGAGAACACTTTAATTCATAAAAAAATGAAAATGATGACAAGTCACTTTATGGTAAGCACTGTAGAGAAGAAAAACATTTTATAGAAAACATTACAGATAATATAAAAATTTTACACATAGAATATAAATTTAAAAAAAGAAAATTATTAAAAAACTACAAATTATAAAACATAGAAGTAGTAATAATTTATTAAATAATATGATTAACTTTGATGAAGAATTAATTTTAAAATCGGTTTTATAACTACATGTTATTGTAAAAAAAATTTTTATATCTGGCTATTCAATGTATCGATATTTATAAAAGTTTTTTAGTAATATCTTTGGTTTATTTATAACATTTTTAACAATAGCTTGATAATGACTTAATAGTCGAAAAGCTTCGTTCGTGTTTGTGTAATAAAAAATTTTTTAGTGATTAACTTCGATTTTATTTTGTTTTGATAAATATATATATATATATATATATATATATATATATATATATATAACCGATTGTAGATCGCGTTGCTTACAGCGATAACTATCGGATTATTTATTAAATATACTTTTCATTTTGTTACGTCCATTTTATATATAAATTCGTATTTTCACGTTTTTATTGTATACATTTATTAATTTTTATATTTTATTTGTACGTTCACTTGATAACTACTTAATAGCCGAAAAGCTTTGTAGTTTAAACGTTTTTAGTGATTTTAACTTTTCCCCTGTTATTTAATAAGAAACATACCGAATACGCGGACATTTAGAGTGCGCGGACGACTTTAATTTAGTTCGGTTTCGTAGGAAAATGAGATTGAGAATTTGAATTTTCGAAATCGAAGGAACTAGTTTCAATCTAGATTCGACTTTACTATATTAATGATCGAATATAAGTTTGGTACACGTTCGTGATAGTGTGCTTTAAAAGCTCATCTTAACTTTTTCTCGATCAGACGATATGAACAGAAAATTATAGGTATAATGCTTATTAGACGTAATAAAAGGTAATTTCAAATGGAACGCACGTTTGCGGAACTATTCATTATCAGACGCCGTTTCTTATTCAGCGTGTATGTACTTGTTCGTGAGACGTATGTAACATTTTAGTTTTAGAAAATATAATAAAAGGAAATAACACGCGAGAAAGTATAATATCACGTTCAGAGCTACAAGATAACGAACTGATTTGTACACGTAATCCATCGAGATATATATATATATATATGTATAATACATGTATGCATGTATGTACATATAAATATCTATGTAGGGGAAGACGACATAGAATGAGCCTCTACGAATGTTGCATTTAAAATAAGTGAATAATATGCTGCATACGAAACAAACTTCGTAGTAACAGTGTCATCTATATTCCGATCAATCGGTCCCACACCCGATCGGAAAATTGCGTTCGCAAACGGTTCTTTTTATTTGTTTATTTTTTTTTGTTTTTAGTTCTTTTTAGAACTGTGTTTTTTCCCGTTTAAAAAAAAAACAATGAAAAAAAAAACGTTTATAATAAGCGACTGTATTAATTACGCGAATAACCGTTACGTCAATAACGAATTATTTTAATTCGACCTAACCGAAATTATTATTTTTATTATTATTTTTTTATTCGTATTAATTAACCGGCACGTAGTCGAGATTTAGACATTGTGTATTTCGTTCGCAATTTTATTTGATTTTTTTTTAATAACAATCATAATATATTTTGGTAAAATTGTATGTATAAAGGTGCAAAGGACCGGAGGAGAATTATATATCAATTAAACTACACATATATCGACTGTATATTCATAAATAAATAAATAAGTATTTCAAACTTGCGTGTGAGAGGTCCTTTGCAAGTGTACTTATATTTATGGGCCAGAGTTAGGATGACATAATATAGTCCCAACAATTACCATGCAGTATATCATATGTACGAACTTAAATATTATAAATTATTTTATATTAAAAAAGGGGGAAAAATCTTTATATAAATAATGGCAATTGTTGCAAACATTTATTGTTTACCTTTACAAACTTAATTTTTAAACATGTAATGAGTGCAGTATCAGAAGATTAATCAGTTGCTCCAGATATTGGTTTCACGGTTGAATTAGTTTTATTAATTTTTTTTTTTTATTTATTTTTTATTTTTGTAAGATAAGAGCTAGCTCGTGATATTAAATTTATGTCGCATTGCACTTTCAGAGAACACGAGGAATGCTGAATGATTATTGCTGTTTAAATGAAGGGACTGCATGTTTCCTACTTTATACTTAAGTCGCTGAAAAGCAGGACATTCATAGATAAAATGTTCAAGGTCATCTATAATATCTCCCGAACAACAGGTACATCCTGGAACATTAACTAGATAAGCTGCAAACTTGCCATGGCCAGATAAGAGCTGAAAGCTGTAGAAGTTAATATTTAACTTCTTCAATTTCATTCTGTTAGTGATATTAGAGAAGAATTGGTATGTTTTCCTTCCTGTGATGTCAGCGCATCCCACCTCCTTTGCCATTCTGTCAAAAGCATTTGGGAAACATGCTTTTTAAACAGGTTCATTGGAATTGTATGTTGAAGAGCTTGTAGCGTGTTATTAAATTTAAGGGTTGTTAACAAATTCAAGTCACCCAGTATACGAAATTCACTTGTGACTGCTCTGCCTGCAATATATAGATCTAATGCGAGGACACCACTGATGACACAGGCAGCTAGGGTGGGAGCAGTTCGATACAAAAATGACATACTAAGAAGAAATTTTCTCTGTTGTTTATTCACATTTTTTAGAACATTCGGTGTGATATATATAGCAGCCCCATAACCATAGAGAGACTGAATTAATCCCTTATATAAAATAAGTCTCTGTGTATAATGGAGACCCCGAGTATTATATTGCAATCGATTCATGTTTCTAAAAAGTACATCACATCTTGAATGAATATGGTTGAGATGAGGCATAAATGTGAGCTTATCATCAATCAGAATTCCTAGATATTTTAAGATGGCTGTGTGCTCAATAGCGTGGCCAGAAATAAGCTTCAATTTTTTAATTATGTCTTATTTGATTAGGTTATATTTGATTATTATTATAAACTACTATTACTCGCTACCGATACTATTAACTCTACTATTTGCGTTAGTACTAGAAAATTAAAAGTACCTACTACCCCTTTTACGTGAGATAAAACGGATAGACTTATTTTAGTCGAAAGGACAATTTAAAATTAAAATCTAATCGTTTCAAATATTGATAAGACGAGGAAATTGCCGGCGACGTTTAAGTCGCTGTTGGATAATCGAAGAAAAACGGAAACAACATATCCTGAAGCGTAGGTTAATAATCAAAGAAATGATGAAAAACTAAATTATACCGGGGGCCAAAAGCGCAAGAATAACAAATATATGGAAAGATCGTTCTATTAGAATAACAAAAAAAAAAAAAAAAAAAAAAAAAACCAAAAAAAACGGAAATCGATATTTTCAATAGAGTCGTGGATGACGAATAAAACGTTATGCCAAAAGCTAGAAATATCTAGAATGCGTCCATACTGAAATACTACGTATAGAACAGAAAAAAAAAAAAAAAATAGACCGGTACTAATAATAAAAAGAATATGTTTTGAGATTTTACACGATCGGATGGATTGAAGAAGACGATAATACAAGGATTAACACCGAAAGAAACGAAGGTCGCCTACCGACTTGTTTTGTGGATCTTCTTCTTCTTCTTCTTCGTGTTAGGAAAATGATCTTTATGACACAGTGTTGGCCAGTACTCTACGAACGTGACGCTGATTCCATGCAGTGTTTGTAGGTCGTGGATGTATTATACGACCGGATGGATCAGAGAAGACAATAATACAAGGATTAATAGCGAAAGAAACGAAGGTCGCCTACCGACTCGTTTTGTGGATCTTCTTCTACTTATTCTTCTTCTTCATGTTCGGAAAAGGATCTTTATGCGTTGCACGGTGTTTGCCCAGTACTCTACAAACGTGACACTGTTTACATGCAGTTATAGTAGATCATTGAAACCGCACCACCACCTATGTGGGAAACTGCTGCAGCTGTGAAAATATTTCGGATAGATTGCTTCTCGCCCCGTATACAGGAAGAGCTAACAATGATTTTCTCCGTTTCTTCGTGTTGTCTCCTGTTCGACCAACCGTTGTTCTTAATCTGTTTAGTGAACGCCGTGTTCCATAGGATAACTCGGACGTACATGGGGCACTTATTGAAATCCAGAACACTCATTGAAATCCATTTTTGTCCCTTGCCATGTTATTTCTAGGTATCAGTGTCTATGATTCTTAGGTGAAAAGCGATGAACTGAGTTTTTTTTTGTTTTTTTTTTTTTTAATTTGGTGTCAGGTGATTCTGTGCATAGAATTATCCTAGTTTTAATAAAGTACCGGAGGGTTCTTCTGCAATTACTTCGAAATGATTTTCTTTGGCAGGCAACAGCCAGGTCGTCCGTGTAGATGAAGTGACTTGACAATAGGCTGGTCATTTGTGTATACGTTGAATAATATTGCAGCTAATACACTTCCTTATGGAAGCTCATTACGTTGTTCTCGGAGGAACTAAAGATTATTGAACGATTTTATAGGTTATGTGGCCGCAAAAACTACATACGATCGGCCACAGCAGAATTTTTTGTTCGATAAATATATATATATATATATATATATAGTAATTTTTAATTGAAATATCGAAATTAGCGTCACCTTACGTTCGTTTTATATTAATAGGATAATGTATTCGGTTATAAATTAGGCGATTTATAAATTTTAAATATATATATATAGTATATATATATATATATATATATATATATATATATATAGTATATATTTTCAACAGAGCTGTATATTTATTATATAATGATGTACCGGTATGTAGTGCCTACAAACAATTTGAATTAGAATAATGTTTTATTTTCTCATTGATAAGTGTGCACAGGTTTCAGAAATTAAATAACATGCAAAACTTGATATTAATTATATTAAAAAATTCATCATTACGACAATAGAAACACGAATATACACGCGACTATTTTTTCCATATATATATATATATATATATATATATATATATATATATATATATATATAAAATATATGTATATATACATGTATACATATACATATATACACGTGTATAGATATGTTCCTATTTTATGTTTATTTTTTGCTTAATTTTTCTGTTTTAATAACATTTTTTTAAATTTAAATTTTTAATTACTTTCGTTATAGTCCTATCATGCGAAATGTGACAAATGCGAACATCATTAGACGAGATGCGTGTCTTTTCTGTGTACAGACGTGATACTAACTTTTTTTTTATTATTATTTTTTCTTCGTACAGTACACATTTTCAAATGGCAAATTGGTCCAAAAAAAAAAAACAGGCTTTCCGTTAGGAAGAGTCATGTACGTGCCTACACGTTTTAATGCTTTTAACAAGAAATTTCGACCAAAAAAAAACTTCAAGGAAAAGAAAACAAAAAAAAAAAAAAAAGAGACAAACGACTGGTTGAAAGGAGAAAATATAAACGGGTACAGCTTCGAATGCTACCGCCCCCCCAAACGAACAAGTTGAAATAGAAAAGGATTCGTCGTATTTTATATAAAATAAACGAACTTCGGACGTTGCCGTGGGCTTACAGGAATCACGAAGGTTCGTCTCGGATGTATCAGTCGGAGACGCGGTGTACTACGTATTTAGGCGAATATACATTCATCTGTATGGACGCGGTCATCGAATGCGCAAACCGTAGCTTATTTTGTGCTAAGGCACAGGAAATGATGAGAGTAGTTACGGCCAGGATGACGACGTCAGTTGTTGAATGGGATGTACGTGCCGGTGTAGTTAGACAGTGTAAGTAAATAGAAAGAGGAAATAGTGTTGGAAAATTTGAAAGTTACGTTCGTCGGAAATTGATGGGAGGGTTAAACGTGTAATGACGATGCTAGAATAGGAGACGCAGTCATCAGGGTTGTCACATAGAGAAAAGATACGAAGTTTATACTGAAATTAATTTAGAATTTAGCCCGTCGTTTTCTTGGACTTATTCAAAGAACACGTATACTAATTTCCTTTTTCGTTACGTAATAACATAATGAAAGAACTTTCTCTATGTTGCTGTCTGTGTCTTCATATATATATATATATATATATATATATATATATATATATATATATATATATATATATATATATATATATATATATATATATATATGTGTCCCATATTGAAACGTTTTTCTATATCTTTTAATTCACACTTTCTAGCCTAGTTTATTAATTATATACATATATTACCGCACCTTTCAACACCTTTTTTTTTTATTATTATTTTATTTATAGACGCTCGATTGATCATTTGAGTCTTAAAGTCGGTTATAAACTATTTATTAAGTTATATATTTATTAAAACTTTCGTGGTTGTTTTCCATTCGTCTAGAATTATTTTCAGTGAAAACCACGTCCTGATTATTCAAAAAATTTTTAACGTTTCGAATGGACTTACACCACTCATCATCAGAAACGAACTAAACCACAGTCCCTCGAGTTATTTCCTTTTATAGGCACTTTTCAATCGGAACTTTATATTTCCAGGGCTGTGATTGGTCCTACCGTCAGCTGATACATCACCTGATATTTCTGTACTATGATTAGTTGGTTCTTCTGTAATCAATTCTTGGTTAGCCACTTCGGTAGGATATTTTAATTTTTCTCTATTGTTTAATAATACTGGTTTCCAAGCGTCAGGTAGCCGAAATCCATTTTCTCTGTTGATGCTTCTCTATTTCAATAACTTCTCGGACAATTCGCTTCCCATATTTTTGCTAATAATAAAGATAAAATTCCTGATGGTAACACTGCCGGCGTGTATAAAATTCCCTGTTCATGTGGGAAATACTATATTGGACAAACTGGAAGGTCTATTAGTACACGCATTAAAGAGCATGTTGCAGATTGTAAATATAAACGTGTAGGTAAATCAGCAGTAGCAGAACATCTAATAACAGCTGGTCACTCTATAGACTTCGAGGAGAGGAAGGTATTGGTAAAGGAGCAAAAATATGGGAAGCGAATGGTCTGAGAAGCTATTGAAATAGAGAAGCATCAACAGAGAAAATGGATTTCGGCTACCTGACGCTTGGAAACCAGTATTATTATTTTTTTTTTTTTTTTTTTTTTTTTTTACGAGTAGTTATTGCCTATAAGGCTATTACTCGAAATATGAATTAATTATATATTATTACACAGTTTCGAATTTATTATGAAGTTGGTGAGAAGGAGGAGGTTGTTTCAGTATTATTAAACAATAGAGAAAAATTAAAATATCCTACCGAAGTGGCTAACCAAGAATTGATTACAGAAGAACCAACCAATCATAGTATAGGAATATCAGGTGATGGATTAGCCGACGGTAAGACCAATCATAGCTCTGGAAATATAATGATGACTGAAAAATCAACCAATCATAATACAGGAATATGAACTGATAGTAGGACCAATCATAGCCCTGGAAATATAAGTATAGCTGAGGTTTTTTCGGATTTTCCCTCTTTCTGGTCTGCTGTTTTCCAGTTTTTTAATCTCGGCTTAATTTAATAACATTTGGTCTCCCAGAATTTTTGATATGACGTTTTAATTGTTTTTGTGAAAGGACTGTATGTAAATCGCTAATGCGTGTTAATTTTATTATTTTTAGATTTGTAGGAGACGTTTTAACTACTCTATGTTTTCATTCCCGGCTATTGCTGAATGAGCTGGTGTCCATAGAAGAACAAGTTCATTGTTCTTGGAGATAATACTATTGATTATGTATTTTAGGTTGAAAGTATCTGTGTGTTTTCGAATGTGTTGCTGAATATGTTGAAGAGCGATTATCTGTGCATATTATATATTTATTTGGTTGCACTTGCTTAGATATGTACTTCGAAGCTTTATAGATTGCAGAAAGTTCTGCTGTAAAACTGATATTGAGTCGGGCAAATGATATACTTGGGAATGGTTGGGTGGAATGCCGATGTTTGGTTTACATACTTAGATGCATCAGTGTATATGTGTGTGCAATCACCGTCCTTTTTTCCAGAATATTGTAGAATTTTGGTTTGAGAATATTTGTAAAGTGTTTCTTATATTTTTCCAGTTCTGTATTTATTGTGATTGAAACCTTTATCCAAGGTGGTAGTTTTGGAGCGTGATTTGTTTTGATTTGTGGTTAGCGATATTGAAGTTTTGTTAATGTATTATTAATATGTTCTGATAGGGGTTTAGATGCATTTAGTTTATTCAAGAATGTATCATGAAATTTGTTCCTTAGTAAGAACTGAGATATCGGATTGGATGGTGTGCAAATTGATTGCGTGTAATATTTTATTGTCTTCTCTATTGGAGTGGTAATATGTTTGCTTCCACGTAGCTGTGTTTGAGGTAGTGTGAAAGGCTCTCAAGGCAATTCTAAGAGCTAAATTTCGAACAGAATTGAGCTTTTTTAGTGTGGAACAGGCCGCACTATCATATATTATACTGGCGTAGTCTAATCTGCTCAGCGCGTAGGATTTGTATAACTGTATTAATGTTTTTCGATCAGATCCCCACGATGAATTATAACAACCTGAGCGTATTTATTTTTTTCAAACATCTTATTTTTAGTTTTATTATGTGTTTCTTCCAGTTATGTTTCGGGTTCACAATGTTAGTCCTAGTATCTGAAGCGAATCTGCCTTTTCTATTTGTACTGTATCCATGTTTAAGTTTGGTATAATTGTATTTCGTTTTTTTCCGAGTGTTACGTACTTTGGAGAAAGTAAATCCGTAAGATTTGGCCCAATTATTTAAGTCATTTATTGTATTTTGTAATAAACGTTGCGCAAATTTTTCGAGTCTCGGTTTGAGTGGTATAGATCGTCAGCGTCAGCAACTTACTGGAGAAGGTATATCTTGTTTAATATTAGTCATGGCTATAATAGAAATCGTGGGACTAATTACGGATCCCTGGGGGGTATCATTTTCTCGAATTTTGGTATCTGATAAAATAGAATTTATTTTTACTTGAAATTTTCGCCGTTGTAGAATATTGCGAATAAATATCGGTAAATTTCCTCGAAATTCGCACTTATATAAAGCGAAAAGAATTCTTTGTTTCCAGAGTTTATCGAAAGCCTAAGTTAAAGCTAACAACAGTTGTAATTTTATTTTCTGTTAAATTATTTAGTATATCTGTTGTAAGTTTGACCTTCTTTATTTCGTGAAACCGAACTCTAAGGGATCAAGGAGTTCGGAGCTTTCTAACTTGACGACTGAAAAATCAACCAATCATAATACAGGAATATGAACTGATAGTAGGACCAATCATAGCCCTGGAAATATATTGACTACAGAAGAATTAACCAATCACCACGCAGTAATATCAGGTGATATATCAGCTGACGGTAGGACCAATCACAGCCCTGGAAATATAAAGTTCCGATTGAGATGTGCCTATAAAAGGAAATAACTCAAGGGACTGTGGCTTAGTTCGTTTCCGATGATGAGGGGTGTAAGTCCATTCGAAACGTTAAAAATTTTTTGAATAATCAGGACGCGGTTTTCACCGAAAATAATTCTAGACGTATTTATTAAGTTATCTGTAAGATATTGTAAAAGATTTTTAACTTTGTTCGGGTTATCTTGGAGTATTTTATCATAGTTTAAACTTTATACGTTGGCTCCTGTATTTTGTGCATTAGGATGTGGTTTATATTTAATTGCGAATTGCATTCGTAGAAGATGGGTAGTCCCCGTTGAGTAGGTGTAAAGTAAGTAACGTGTGTCCTGTGCGTATTCTAGCTGAGGTTTTTTCGGATTTTCCCTCTTAAATCTATTATTAACAATTCTTTCGAGTAACTTGCATAAGGTGTTTGTGAGAGAAATCGGTCTGTAGCTAGCCGGCTGTAATACATTTTTGTTTTGTTTTAGTATCGGAATAAGATGAACACATCTCTCCACGCTTCTGGAAACGACTGAGTTTGCCACATTATATTAAAAAAAGTGCAATACGGCTTCTTTAGAGGATGGATTATTTTATCATGGTGATGTGGATTCCGTCTGGACAGGCGGCTTAGGGCCGCATTGTTTTTAGGGCGGTATTAAATTCGTCTGTAATTATACGTTATAGTTGAGGTTAGTTTTTGATGTGAACGCGAGGGCATTAGTACTTCTATTTCTTTGCGTTTTCTAAATTCGTCAGGATAGTTTTGATTAGACGATACTTGGTAGAAGTGCTAAAGAACGTTTTTGTTATTTTTCTACTTTATCATATTGTATAATACGGACAGCTGCTTTTATTGCTGTTATTGGTTCGATTGCGCGTTTCATCGCGATTTGTCGGATTTGTTTCCATAATTTCTTAGAAGGTGTAGACGCGTTTATCGTTTCAACAGTCTTGCCAGTGATTGCTTTTCGCTTCGTGTAATCCGGGCTAGTGATCTGGCTTTTTTAAATTTGATTAAGTTTTCGATTGTTGGTCGATGTGCGTACTTCGATAGGATTTTATTCTTTTCTTTAATTAGTGATCGGCAATCTGCAGACACCATCATGTAACCATATTGTTTTCCTTTAGCATGGGTGTTAAATTTTTTAATAGAACTGGCGGCAGCTTCTCTTATTTGTTGTAAAAATTATTTGACGGAATAATTTCGCTTAATTTTTCTACATACGTAATTTGTTTAATACCGTCTTCTATTTTATTTAGAACTAACGCGCTGTTTTTATCTAAAGTATTTTCCGGGCTCTTGATAGCTGCTTTATTAGCGTAAGTTCTCGGTTGGTGTATTTGTGTTTACGAGTGTGTATTGATAGTTATGTTGTGTGTTTCCGTGCTTATGTTTGTCGCTTGCGTACGAATATTAGAATTATTATTATTATTATTTAAACTTGCCGGTGCGTTGGTGTTATCTACATTGTTACTTCTATCAGAGTGATTCGCGAAGCAATTGATATTGTGGTGGAGTGGGTTGATTGTGTAGGTATGATGTTTTGTTTCATATGTATGTTGTTTCTTATCTGTCTGTTGTGTCCTCGAAATTCGATTAACTACGTAGCCGATTCGGTGAGACATCCGTAATGAATGACGATCGTATGATTTAACTCGATTAAACTTTAAATACGAACTAATGAAATTAAAAGCGATACGAACGTTATTTCTTTAAAAGATTTGTCTATCCCGGCACGCCTGAAATATAATTAAACGTATCTCAGAAATGTAGCTCGATACAAAACGTTATATAAGTGTAAATTAAAAATCTACGACAGGGAATAATATTTAATATTAATTCGGATACGACGACGACGAAGGAAAGATTTAATTAATTTATTTAATTTATTTATTTAATTTATTTATTTAATTTATTTATTTAATTTATTTATTTAATTTATTTATTTAGGTAAAAGTTTGAGAAAAAAAAAGGTGCCGGTAAAATTTTCGACGTTCGCTACAGTAACAGTAACAAACGCACAATCTACGGTTCGAGATGAGCGAGCTATTATCGCAGAATAATAACAGTAATAAAGCGAATCCAAAATTGAACATTTTTCTTATACTCGCTTCAGAAAATAGGAAATCGCGAGCTAATCAGAGTAAATATGCTGCTCGTTACAAATTCCGTCGCATGATAGAAGAGATCGATTAGGAAAATTCGATTCGGCCCAATCGACAACGTTAACCGACGAACACTGTATTAGGGTATATATGCGAGTGATAAGAAACTAAATAATGCGTGACGGATCGAGATCTAGCGCACGCGGGTCGACCAAAAAGGTAGGAAAGTAAGCGTCACTTTTCCGCGTGTTTTTTTTTTTTTTTTTTTTTGGTCGATAATACTTGGGTATAAATACAGGTAACGAATACTCCGAGAAAGTCGGTAGTAAATGACGTAGTAGCAGATTAGCAGTCAGCTCTACTCCAACTAGTGATGTCGAGGCCTATGCGTCGAAGACTTGCGAGGAAGAACTACTACACAAAAATATAGCGATTAAAGCAGCTACAGAAAGTTGACAAATAATTTCGTACTCGCGATCAAGGCGCGATAAGTAACGAGAAGAATCAGAATCAACGAGTTCGGACTTCTGCCTTGAAGATCCGCAACGAAGACGCGGCTGGTACTCCGAAAAAATTGGGAATGTAAGAAACGTTCAATTTTCCGAGCTGAACATGCAGATAGAATGTTACGTAAGTAAACGGCTGTCAATATAGCGATATAATTGAAGAGTGTGAAAAAAAAAACCCACTAAGGTTTGTGTCGCGGTATAGTTGCTCTAGAATGCTCGACGTTCAAAACTAGCACGCGACGTGGCAAATTTTTCATCGTTATTTAATTATTAATTATCACGCGGAGACAAGGCAGTAGCATCTCACTCCGTATAACATTATGTGCGCGCGCATCATAAATAGCGCCTTGAATGCTAGCTCTCATTTTGTACGTAAAAATAAACGTGTACAATTGCTAGTCACGACGTTCGGCAATGAACAATACGAAGACGATGATGATAATGAAGAAGTTTATTAAAGTAAAAAACAGCCGAAACAGGTAAAGAACAGATCGCGCGTGAACCGAGTTAATCTTTTTCGGTTTGGTTTTTTTTAGTTAATGTAAAAAAGTTAAGTTATTCGTCGGCCATTCAAATTATCTCTCGAGAAAAAATTAAATCGTTCGTAATTGTAACGTTTTTTTTTTTTTTAAAAAAAAAAAAAAAAAACTAAATTGATATTCTCGTACGTAATTATTCGCTTTAAATTATATAAATCGACATTCGCGCTTATCATCGTGAAATTATTCGTAATTTTCCAATAAACAATAGCGTAATAGAACAACGAAATAGAATTTAAAATCACTAAAAGTATTTTCTTTATGAAAAATCACGAAGCTTTTCGACCGTTAGTCCATTATCAAGTGAATGTTTAAAAATATAAAAAATATAAAATGGAAAAATATCAATTTAAGATTACAATTCAAAAAAAAAAACAGCTAAATCAAGAAGATTGTTAATAAAATAATCTGACAGTGAATGCGGTAAACGACGCAATCAAACTAGTGAAAACCACGAAAAAATCTTCCAAGAAGTTATTACATCCTGTTTCCGTCGAAATCTTGAATCTCTTATACTGTAGTAACCCTGCTCTCAGTACGATCCCAAATTATACTGATTTTCCACAAAACGAACCAGCAGACAAAACAGCAAAAGAAACAGCCGCTTAACTCCTATATTCTAATCTGATGTAATTCCATCGAAATAAAACCTTTTATGATCTGCGGAATCACCTTTGGAACTATCCGTTCTTATCCTTTTTCTCGGAGATCTTTTACACGATAGGAAGGAACAGGTAGTTCTGTCTCGTCTTCGCATTCATTGACGAGTGACTATATTATAAATAAGACGGATGATCCACTATTGTGCGCTCGCTGCGTAGAGACACCTTTAAAACTCCGACATTTCTTACTTGATTCACATACCGACTTAAAAATCTAAAGTTGCAATTCATTACAAAAAGTTTTAACCGATGACTGCAGTATAATCGTCAACTTCTACGAATTATAGATATGATCGACTTTATATAATAAAAAAAAATCAATTGAAAATTATTTAAAACACTAATATTTATTTTCTTAAAGAAAACACAAAGCTTTTCGGCATTTACGCCATTATCAAGTGAAACATTTTAAAACATCATAATTTTAAAAATATAAATTAAATATAATTACTTAAAAATATGCCATGGTGATTGTGAAAATATGCTTCAAAAATGCTGTCTGCTTCTGTTCTGTCTATTTTTTGATTTGTTGAAATTTAATATCAATATATTTGTTTATTAATTTTGTTTTTTTTTTATACATTAATTTTTTCTTCAATACCATTTTCCGGATTCTGTATAAACAAATATATTGATATTAAATTTCAACAAATCAAAAAAATAGACAGAACAGAAGCAGACAGCATTTTTGGAGCATATTTCACAATCACCATGGCACATTTTTAAGTAATTATATTTAATTTATATTTTTAAAATTATGATGTTTTAAAATGTTTCACTTGATAATGGCGTAAATGCCGAAAAGCTTTGTGTTTTCTTTAAGAAAATAAATATTAGTGATTTAACTAATTTTCAATTGATTTTTTATAAAAGAATCACTGCATTCCACATTATAAAAAATTTATATAATAGTATCCTATAATTATCTTCGGGCGCTCCTGATCATAGCATCAGTACATGGTAATCGGAAAAAAAAAGTATAGAAAATATTTAAATGAGGAAAAGAAAAGGAAAAGAAGAAAAATTGAGGAAAGATAATAGTAGAAGAACTTGAGCAGAGAATATTTAAAAAGAAAGAGACAAAAGAGAATATATATAGAACAAATAAAAGAGAGAAAATATTCCAAAAAAGCAAATAAAAACATCCAAGTTCATCCATAGTTATGCACGCATTAGGGAATGCCCGCATATATATATATATATATATATATATATATATATATATATATATATATATATATATATATAAATAAAGATACACAGGTACATAGATAAAAGGATATCTCGATATATAATCAAGATTTATTATTGTTGTTTGTCAACGAACAAATGTTTCGGTCTTATTAATTCAAATTTTCGTCGATAATATCACTTAAAGTTTTTTTTAAAGAATATAATTATATATATATATGTATATATATGTATATATATATATATATATATATATATACGCATATTTATACGTGTGCATACCTAATCATTTAACAGTTCGTGCGAGAATCAGCTTAAAAATAATCGTCGATATTTCGTATTTCGACGCGTTTCTTTCTAGCTATTTAGGCTCTGGATGAGGATACTGACAAATAAACGCGAAAAATGAAACGGCCGTTAAACGTTTCAGTTGGAAAAATCTTCGATGCGATAACGTTTAATCCTTTCCAGCTGTCCAGACAGACAGCCAGCTAGCCAGCCAGCCAGCTAGCTCTACCATTCTGATAGCTCTAGTCACCCTCCTATAATGAAAATTCGTTTCAGTTACGACTCGGCTAATATTTCGGTCTTTTTCTAGCCCGGGTATTAATTTACTTCGTACGACCTTTTCTATTATACAGATAATTCGTCAGTTATACTCGAGAGCTTCTTCATTTTCTTGAATTCTTTTCATTCGGTTGCCTGGGATTATTTTCCGCGCGATCGGTTTCTTTTTATTCCCGTTAACATCGAGCGTGGTGTACTTCGCCCATTACCGAAATGAAATTATAGTTCGCCTAAGTTACGATTGGGAACGGCGTATATATCATTGTCGGTCGAAGTGGAAATTATTATCATCATCATTATCATCATCATCATTATCATCATCATCATCCGGTTCTTATTCTTCTTTTTCTTGTACCATCATCGGAGACTGGAATGAGAAACGGGTATTTCACTTGGCATCGAAATGACTAACGTAATCTGCTTACTCAACCTACACGCGCTATATTATATTTATTCGCGGTTGAACGTCAACATTCTTTTATTATCGGAGTGAAGTCAAAAAAAAAAAATAAAAAATAAAAAAAGAAGGAAATGATGAAACGGAAAGGTTTTCGTATTATCGCTAGAAATGATACTTTTGATCGAATTTTGACAGTCATTTTTACAAACAGAAAATACAGCGAAAGGATAAGACGGATTATTTTGCAATCGTCGAAGGAATTTTACAAGAGTTATCATCGCAGATAACAAAAGCTCGATTGAAAATAAATATATATTATTATTATTATTATATTTCACGCGTGACCGAGTATGAATTTACGCGAACGAATCTATCAGCGCTTATGTCTTATATACACAATTGGCAAGCGACATTTCTTTCTACAACTTAACGGAGTTCCGTATTTTTTTTTCGCAACAGTTAATTATATCGGTCGACTTTTTACTGATTTTATTACGTCTAAATTCTATTCGTCCGACTTGGAATTCTTTAGATCGAAACCGATCCCTAAATCCCGATCACGGTGTCTACCTGCCGAATGTTTAACGCTATTTCAGAACGTTGAATGTCGATTTTTTATACATTGTCCGCTACAATTGAAGCTACAATTGAAGCTACAATTGAAGCTACAATTGAAGCTACAATTCGCTTTACTTTTGATTAATTCTTCCCGGAAATCTCTAACTTTTGCTTGTGAACTCCTAACCAGAGACAAAACCGGTCAATTTAACCGGTACGTGATTTAATTTTTTTTTTTAGTTTTTCCAAGTATGTACACTTCTCAAAAGTTTAGTATCGTGTCTATACTAGAAAGTAAAAAGTATACTAGAAAGTAAAAAGTTTATTGCGTTCTAGTCATTTTAATAATAAAAATCGCTACCGGTCAAAAATATCGCTCGTCTGTGTCCAGATGTGATAATAATATTATTTCGCCCTTTAATACAGGTATAATACTGAACTAACTCGATATAAAAGTCGGAAATGGCTTTTTGGTAATGAAACGGAGATAGTCGACGAGTCCGATTATGTATAAGTCTCGCGTACTAAAGATAGCCGAATGTTATTATAGCACTGAAAATGGAGCAAGTACAAAATCAGAACGACTGGCCGAAAATGTCCGTCGAAAAATCAACGAAAAACGTTTACATGTGTAATATGCAAGACGGCTTTATACGTATGCAATACAAGACATTTTTGTATGGTCTAAAAGTATGCATTCGAAATATATTGCACGTTTTTACTCAAATATTACTTCCAGCGAGGTTTCCCTATTGAATTCATTTCGTACATTTCTCATTATATTGTTTTTGCGAGTCGTGCCTTATAATACAGGCCCGATCAATCGAAACCGTTCGTCACAATCGTCTCTTTGATCCGGCTCTCTAAAAAGCACTTTTTCATTAAATATTTTATCAGTTCATTCGATTTTTAATATTCTTTTTATGCGCCACATTTCCAGTGCATTTAGATTTTGTTTGTCTACAGTTGATAATGTCCACGTTTCGCATTCGTACAATGCAACGCTCTATGCAGATCCTTTTGTGTATTTTGATATCGAATGGAAGGTAAAAAAATTAATTTTTTTTTTTTTGTAAATGCTGTTTTCGCCTGCATTATTCTCTCACGTCCCTGTTATTCCTTCCGTCCTGAGTGAGATAACGTTTCCAAGGTATGGAAATTTTTTTGCATCGTTTATTTTCACTGAAATGATTTTGATGTTTTATTATTTCAGGTTTTTTGCTACATACCGCCACGATTTTCGTCTTTTTTTCTGTTCAGTTTCACGTTGTATTTGTATTTAAATATGTTTTTTATTTTTCCTTAAATACTTTTCCAGATATTTTCACTATCCGCGACCATATATCGTCGCTAAATCTGTATTTTAACACCGGTTTCAATATTGTATTTAACCTCGTTTATAGCTTTCTCGATATAATGCTGTTTGGTATATTCAATGTCCATCTTTCCGTGTTATTCCTATCTGCTGTAGTATTTTGAATATTTTCCTCCAATTGACATTATCGAGAAAGCTTTCTCCGCATCTACGAAAGGTTGTATATATGTAGTTTCGTTTTTACTTGTACGTTTTTCGATTATCGTTCTCAGTGATAGGACTGTTTCTCTCTGGTTCCAATTTGATTTCTGAAATAAGGCGCTTTCCAGTTTGCCAGATTGTACTTTTATTTTTTTTTTATCTCCTTACATAATTCATCCATCCATTCTTTTTTCGCTTTCCTTATTTACGTGTTTATCTTATTTCGTTGTATTTATTCTGTTCGTTATTATCTGGTTCGTTTTTGTATTACCGATTTTTTTTAACTCTATCGTCAGATTTATAAAGGGGAATTATAATACATAATTTTAATGAGTCTTGAAATTCTCCACTATGAAAAGATTCATTAAATAGAAAGGTAGAAGAAATTTAGCTTTTCTTCTTTTACGAGGCTAATTGATAAGCTGTCCGGGCCATGCGATGATTTATTAAAAAAAAAACGAATATATAGCACGATTCGCATCCTCCTGTGTTAAAAAAAAATACAAACTGATTCAAAGTAGCGAGTGGTCTCTATAGTAATGTTTTCCTCGTAATAATCAAATCAAATCAAAAATCAAATCAAAAATCAAATCACTATGCACATTTTTATAATCGCCGTAATAAATATCAAATAAAAATAAACAGGCTTACAAAAAAAAAAAAAAATAATATATTTATACATACACATATATACGTATATACATATACCCATACGCATATAAATAAATAAAAAATGATAATCTTAATTTACAGTCGCGAAACATTATATTTATCCATATATACGCCCACATATACTGGAAACCACAATGTAATAAACAGAAATACGTAAAAAACAATATTTTATGACTGAACACACTAATTTTACTGACATACATATATCGCGATCATGCTGTATAATATGTTGATAAAATAACAGAAGGAGATACATCACCATACATTTATCGTAGGATGTGATCCACATTAATAATAATAGTCGAAGAACGAAAAGCTTTCCAATTAATTATATAGGTAGCCCTGGAGTATAAATTAAGCTGAATACTTCCAGGCAACATTTGCCGACTGCTCGTATCATATTTAACAAAACATCAATTTAGAGTACAGCAAGGAAGTACGACATCCGCGTCCTATTAAATAGAAGCCGGAGTTCCTACGCGGTCCGATCTTGTATCTGCTGTATACACAAGACTTACCGACCGACACACAAACGATAACGGCCACTTTTGCTGACGATACAGCTATTCTAGTTGTTGCCACTAGTAAGTCCGACGCAATAAATAAATTTCAGAATTCGCTAAATAGATACGAATGAGCAATAAATTGGAAAACTTAAAATCAACGAAGAGAAATGATGTAATTTTCAAGTACCGACAAACAGAGGCGCTGAGGGCGAACCTATTTCGCAGGCTGGCTCAGTCGAGTACCTTGGTACGCACTTAGACAAACGTCTGATGTGGGAAGTGCATACCGGAATGAAAAAGCAAACAGATAAAGAAAAAAACGCAACAACTTTATCGGCTTATCGGAAGAAACTCACAACTGGACGTAGGACACAAATGCCTACTGTATCGGCAGATTATAAAACCAATATGGACCTATGACCGGCAGTTATGGGGCTGTGCCATCTAACAGAGCAAAGATCGAGGCCACACAAAATGTAATACTAAGAGCAATAGTCGATGCGCACCGCTATTCTAGAAATGACGATGTGCATCGAGATCTACGGATTCCATTCGTGAACGAAGAGATTCGAAGATAACTTCTCATAAAAAGAGGCTGGAGAGACATCGATACCGGACATGACCGTCAGGCGTCTTAAGCGGCATCACCCAGCGTATCTAATTGTATAATTATGTAAAACTAATTATACCTTAAACGATTATGTCAAAGTTATGGTCTCGATATTGTCTTTAAACACATAGGCTTTACTAATAAAATTCGGTTTTGTTAGATTAAACTACAGTTTGTAAAAGTTAACGCATATTTAACTTAGTAGGTTAAGAATGTATCTTTATTTATTAAAATATATATATATATATATATATATATATATATATATATATATAGGTGGTGCAGTGTATTGTGATGAATGTACGACTGCCCCTATTAGTGGAAACTTTACTTACTTTAATAGGATCCGATTCAGCTTTAAGTCTAAAAATAATCGTTCACCTTTTGTACATTAAAGTATAAGTATAGAAAGATCAAATAATTCATGAATTTACTAATGTTATTTTCAATAATGTCGCCTATTTTAGATTGTTCATCATTACTATGTGTAGAAATTATCCCGGTAATTTGTTATAGAGATCTTTTTTTCCCCTTTTTTTTTTTTTAATATAAAATAATTATAATACTCTTAGGTTTTAAATTTGTAATCTAACTGCAAATACGTACGATATTTCACACGGTTATGGTTGGGACTATGTTTTATCATTCTGATGACTGTTGCCCTTAAATATGAATACACTTGTAACGAACCTCCTACACGCAAGATTGAAATACTTAACTATATTTATGTATATTTTCGTACAAGCGACATATATGCAGATTAACCGATATACAATTTCTCAGTTGTGTTACTTTTATTCATCTGTATCATATACTTTATTTTTATTTATTAACGGTCCCTTGCACATTTATATACACACATTTTTCCTGAAATATACGTTTGTTTAATAATAATCATAATAATAAAGTGAAGTCGATTATTTTTTGTGGTCTCAGTCCTTACAAAAAAACGTTTTGTACATTCTATATATATACATATATATATATATATACATATATATATATATACATATATATATATATACATATATATATATATATGTATATATATATATATGTATATATATAAATATATATATATATATAGGTGTCTTGAACTTTAGACATGTGAACGTTTTTCGTTCATTTTTCGATGGACATTTTCTGCAAGTCGTTCTGATCGACAGTTTCGTACTGCATTCTCAGTGCTATAACATTCACCTATGTTTAGTACGCGACTTATACATAATCCGACTTGTCGAATGATACCTGCTAATCTCCGTTTCATTGCAGGTACTACCAAAAAGCCATTCCCGATTGTATCCTAAAATTATATCGAGTTAGAGTTCAGTATTAAACCTGCAGTAGGACTGGCGCATCAAGCGTTAACCGACGCGATATTTCTAAAAACAAATTGACACGGGTTCTCGTTCTTCTACTGCCCGAATATGTATACTGTATTTTTTTTTAACTCGTCCTTTTGTTGTATTGTAAAAATCGATAATTTCAGGTTTTCCTCACTAATATCGTTGTTAACTTCATTATGGTGCATTGAAGAGATTGATACAATTGCTTTATTTGGTTTTGTTACATAAGTAAGCATATACGTCGCGGATAAACACATATAAGGCTGTGGATTTAAGAAGTCCAGGTAAACATACGAGTTGCACATGTCTGCTTTATTCCCTTTTTTTTTTTCTTTTAGATTTTCGCTGCCTAGATAGATTTAAATTTCGCCGCAACATCTCTGTACCGTAATGCAAGGGTGCATGTAACACGTCTCGAAGAAAAACGAAATAATATTAACATTTGGACACGGACAAGCGGTATTTTTGACCGGTAGCGATTTTTCTTCTATAACATAAGGTGTAAAAACATAGACACACAGTACTAAACTGTGAAAAAGTATTAATTAGTGATAGAGAGCGTAGTTCTTGCAAAAAACTAAAATAATGAAATCATATACCTGGTCAAATTAACCGGTTTACTTTAATTCCAGTTATGTACACACCTAATAAGATTTTCACGATCGCTTGAAAAATATTCACGTTAACATTAAATGCAGAAAACTTACTCCGGTGAAAAGGTGGCCGCGTTATAATTTTTTAATTTATTTTTAATGATTATACAATTTGTGACGCTATACAAGAAACGTTCTGTATAAGTGGCAAAGGGGTGCGGAATAAAATCGTGTTGTATATGTGTGTGTGTTGCGTACATTAAGAACGACATGGTTATCGTATAATTTTCGGAGCAATCGTAGAAATACCAGCTTGATACCTTCAGCTGGAGACGAGTTTTACTTTTTTTATTTTTATTTACAGACGCTCGATTATTAAGATCATTTGCGTGTAAGTGTATACGGTATTAATTGGTAGAAATTTTAATAATATATCTATTTTTTTAGGGTCATCCTGTCTTCTAGTGAACCGGTTGATATATATTGTAAAGATTTCGATGGTTTGCATATTTTGCACATTCCAGTAGTGTGCGGTTTGTTGTTATTGGAGTATTACATATGTTGGGCATTTTGGAGCAAGTCTATTGTTCAGTAGGTTAACATCTCTTATCCGAATATGATGAAAAGTACCGACGTTCAGAATTTAATAGACAGAGCCGTTACACGTTGGATCATATGAAAAGTTTCGGTTATATCTCGATTATTAAATCGTTATATTTATTATATGTAATTATTAAAATAGATTATAACGACGTATGCTGGTTTAAAAAACACAATTTTTCGTTTATTATTATTTACCACAAACTCCGACAATCGAGAAAGGGAATAAGTTTGACGGTGAATTTAGACCAGGTTCGTAGGTTTAGTTCGTCTTAAACGTCTTATACATAATCAGTCGTATCAAACGGGCTTTGAATGACTTCCAACCTGTCTGATTATTTGTTTAACTTCTTTAAAATTTACGAAATAATTCAAGTACGCGTGCTTTTACTCTTTTGCACTTTGGCAGGGTTTTTATTTCTCTGTTTTTTTTTTTAGGGAAATCTTCGATAAAAATTAGTTGGAAAAATTAAATTAAATAACTAATAATAACACACGGTATACATACCGACAGTTTTATTATAAATCAGGACGAATTACGGAAAATCGTAGATAAACTTACACTATCCGTTAAAAAGCTAACTCTCAATCGACAAACGGTGAAACAAATTTGTTTTCCAAGAAATAGACAAAATACTCGATATGCTAAACGAAACGGAGCTTAATAGGTTTCAACTATTAAATACTTACGCATCAACTTACAATCGAGAATAGAGCGCAGGCAAGAGTAATGATTGCGAAAGTAATGAAATTGCTGGTTAGAAACGAACTAAAACTGGATTTACGATTGAATAATTTTAAGACGCTTATTGCGGTTTTAGGATTAAATGATATGAGGTGGAAGATATATTAAGTTAACGACGAAAAATAGATATTCCATTCGACGATGACCTAAATCGCTTACGGTCCAATCGATTATTGCACTGCGTAATGGAAAACGAATGATACATTCCTAAGAAAACCGGCAAACAATAATGAGTGAAAATTAAACGTTGTCAAGTAGCAATCGACGCTGTGACACCGTGGTCGAAATTAGTACTATGAGTAAATGACCAGGCTCGCTTCGGAAACTATGTTGCACGTGTAGGGTGGTACTAAAAAAGACGACTACGATAAAAAAAACAACATGGAATGTACGTGATATCGATCAAAGTGGAAAAAACAAATCGTACAAAAACGCATTCATCGGATAGACACGGCGACTGAAATAATTTTACTAATAAAACTTCGCACTTCATCGGCACTCCGAAGTGAGTGAGAAATAAATGATTTTTTGTACGAAGCGATACAAAATGCGATTAATGACTTTTGCAAAAAACAGATGGATTGAGGAATTTCAATGCTATCCATAAACGAAGATATTCGATAAATAACGGACGGACTCAGGAACAGAAATAACCGAGGAAGATATTTTCCTTTGAAAATCATCGCTAAAAGCTAACGGAAAATTTCAAAATCATGTACGTGGCAATCACCAGTAGAACATTAACTTTAAGGAGAAACAGATGGAAACCGTTTGTGAAAACCAAAATAGCTGACCACAACGCGCTAGTTAAAGAAGACTTGTAAATCCGCAACAAATCTAATAGATGACACGTAAATGATGATGATGAAATTAATACTTTTCAAGAGAACCATAACTAAGGAAACGGACGATCGGAGCGCAGATCTTAAAATGCGGCATGTGACTATAAATGACAAAAATTGAAAACACGATTCAGAAACACGATAAATTTTAACCGACATTTCACTCCTTATGTATATCGTTCTTTCAAACTTCGTACGATGTTACTCTGAAAACATCAATGGCTGTAGTTGCGCCATCATACATCACGATGATATAACTCTTTTATAATTTTCACGGACGGCTCGAAGTGCTCCTTTTCAATCGGAGCTGCATTCGTGATTCCCGCTCTCGACATTTCAAAAAAATTTACCCTTCATATAGAATATGCTCCATTTTTACTGCAGAAACTATACGTACATACACAAAATTACTACTTATCCACAAGCAATCACCGTACTGTAGTCACACGTGCTGTTAATTACTTCCTCAAAAATAATAAGTCCCTACACCCTGTAGCTTACCATCTTATTACGCCTAATCAAGTGTGGAAACACATTAAAAAAAAGTAAGTAAAAAATAAACTATCCACTGGTTCTAATAACATTCCAGCTATTTTATTAAAACACATGCCGCGTAAAGGCGTCATTTTTCTAACAACTATCATTAAATCAGACAATTCAATAAAGTATATTTATGTTTTTATACATCAGCAAATAATAAGTAAATAAAAAATGCGCATACCGAGCAACATACAACTAAAAACCCTGCGTAGCCGAAAATAGAGAAATTAATTAATTATAGTTCGATCTTAATAGTACAATAAGAATATGGGTAAAATTATAGAAATTATATTAAGGTTAAACAAATAAATAACAGGATGGAAGAGAGAAATAATGATACAATAGATTACACGAGGATAGAGACTTATTAATAACGACTTAATTAGTTCGACAATCTGGTGCTAGAGAAGTGAATGTTTAATTCTTTTGTGTTTATATTTTTTATATTTTCTGGTCAGCGAGTCGCGAGTATAGTTTCCAATTCGCTGTACGATAGGGTAATGGCTAGTCAGGCATTTGCTGTAGAACCTATCTGCTTGTTCCTGTACTAGCTCAGGAATAGTACGCTGATAAAGAGCTGCATGCATGTCAGTTATCTTAGTATAGTAAGGGGCATTAAGTACGCAGACATTTATTTTGAACAATTTGTAATTTATTTAAGGTGGAATTATTAACACCGGACCAAATTTGGCAGGAGTATAATAATATCGGCAGTATGTATGCTTTATATATTATTAGTTAGTTTTTAATACTAACTTCAGAGCATTTATGAAATATGGGGAAAATTTTATATAATCGGGAGTGCGCTTTGTCCGTGTGATGTGTTTAATGTGTTCATAGAACGACAGTCGCTTGTCCATTGTAAGACCAAGATATGTTACACGAGGTTTCCACGGTAGTTGCCTGTTGCTTATTTCAATGTGGTGAGTTATTTGCGGCCTGCGTCTCGTAAATAGTATAGCTTCCGTTTTTTCGGTGTTAATTTTAATTTTCCACTTTGTGTAATATTTTTATATTTTGTAATAACTTTTGATGAGTCTGTTTGTTATTGTATCGATTCGATAGGAAGCTGTAAATAGAGCAGTGTCATCGGCGTAAAGAGATGTATCAACATCCCTCAGCCGAGGCAAATCATTAATATATAAAATATACAGGAAGGGTCCCAAGGTACTATCCTGTGGAACTCCAGCTGTTAGTGTTTTAGTACTAGAGTAGGTATCATTTACCTTAAAAATAAACTGCCTATCAGTTAGATACGATTTCATGATCATTATAAGTTGCTTGGGAAAGCCATAATGAATCATTTGGTATATTCTGCCATTACGTAGTGTAAAATTCCTTTTCTACATCTAATAACAATAGTCCAGTATGTCTGTTCCGGTTAAACTGATCAAGAATGTGATCAGTAAGGCGCGCTAGCTGCATGACGGTTGAGAGTTGGGGTCTGAATCCAAACTGGGTTTCGTTTATAATACTATGTTCATCTGAGAATTGTTTTAATCTTTGAAGTATTACTTTTTCAGCTATTTTACTAATGTTACTGATTAAACTAATTTATATTTCTGGGTAATGAACTATCTTTCCCCACTTTAGGAATGGGAATAACAGTTGAAGTTTTCCATATTTTAAGGTAATGACCAGTGATTTATAATAGCATTAATTATATTTGTCGAGTATACTATGGCTATTTTAGGCAGGTTATTGAGCATTAATGTGTGTATTAAGTCTTGTCCTGTGGATGACTCGCATTTAAGTCTTTTTATGAAATAATTTAATTCTTTTGATGTAGCGAGCTTAATTAATGAGTCAGATGCTGGCGGAGCGCTACAATATTTACGCACAGTGAGATCAACTTTTTTTGTATGAGATATGGGGGAGAGGGTTGTGTTTTGATTATGCACCTGATAGTAATGGTGAGCTAAGAATTCAGCTTTATCCAAAAATACTTTCCCACTGTATGGAAATCCTCAATTATAATACCTGTTCCTAAACCGAACAAAGACAGCAGTCATCCTAAAAATATTAGGTCGATCATAAGCAAAATAATGGAAAATGTGTTACTAACTAATCTAACTAAATTTGCTAATGATAATAATATTTTACCGGATAATCAATTTGGTCTTAGACATCATCTTTCTACAGTGCACGCGGTGGCTACTGTGTGCGACGCAATAACGGATAAGTTTTAAATGAACGTACAGGACTTTTACTCATCGATATGGAAAAAGCCTTTGATACTGTATGCTACCATGGTCTAATTTATAAAATGATAAAGCTCCACTTTCATTCTAATCTGATATGCCTAGTAAACAGCTATTTAACAGAAACTTTCGAGAAGAATCAAAACAGATTACTCCGCATCTAAAACCATCCATGCAGACGTTCCAGTATATCGGATCCGTTCTTATTCTTATTATATATCGATGATATTCCTCAATTTAAAGGTTCGGTAATATATGCCGATGACATTGCGTTATTAACTTCGTCCTTCAGAGTTATAACTAATAGATTGCAATAAAAGTTTACAATGATCATTCCTAAACAAATAGCAATTAGCTGTAAATGTTGTTAAAACGGAGGCTATTCTCTAAAAGAAGGCCAAAACCTGAAATTACATCGGATAACACAACCATGCACGATGGAAAGAAAACGTTAAATACGCAGGCGTTATACTCGATAAAAAATTAACTTTTGACAAACACATTAATTATAAATAAAACTAGAGCGAGAATGTTTTTCCATATTTTCAATAAAAGATCCAAACTAAATGTTCGAAATAAATTATTTATAAGTCAATTATTGAACCACTACTATACGGTTGTCTTGTATGGAACTACGTGCCTAAAACTACTAATCAAAAAATACAATACAGAATGACTGCTGCCGAATCATATTAAGCCCGAGTATACAAAGGTACAATTAATGCGTGAAATGTTGAACTCGGACTTCATAGTGAACACCCTGTTAAAGTAATATCTAACTATAATTACGAATCATTAGCTCTAAGATATAAAAAATATAAGCGTCTGAAACATAACTTTCTGTCATAAACGTGTCAACAATAATATTACGTTTAAGTATAAAATAATTTCATATCGACAACTGAATGTGTGTTTCCTCTCCTTTCTTGTTTTTCTCTGTAGTTGGGTTTTTTCTTTGTTTTTCTTAGATTAAATTAATATTTAATCTATACATAAATGAAAATGTATCTTTTAATTATTGTATAAAAACTTTACATTAAGCCCTACGAGCCGGTACCAATAATTTATAGTGTGAAATAGTTTATAACTTTTATTTATATGAATAAAATTTCTTCTTAATCTGCCTAATTTATAAGTAGCCCTTTCTTATTCATTCCATAATATGCGCAGATATGGGTAAACTGTATGGAAGCACAAAAAAAAAAATTATTATCCTCTACCTTAGGGTTTTTCAGTTTTATCATGCGAACTCTTTGCTATTATAATTGATGGCTTCGCACGAAACTAATGCTAAAGTGTCTGTATTTACGGACTCCTTATGTTCCATTCGTCAAATGTGCAGAAAATCAAAAATATTTCACCCTATAGTTGAAAAGATTATTTCATTATCTCGGGAAAGAAAAATAGAAATTCATGTAATCTGGACACCTGGACACAGCTGTATTGGCCAAAACGAGGGAGCAAACTAGCCCGCCAGAGATGCTTCTTATATGACACCAGTTCAGTTTCTACCGATACCGTCAAGTGACATACTTAATCTACTGAAAAATTGCGCTATCGATAGAGTCAAGATTAGATTTTCAGAATAACTACAATTCAGCGTAGTCATGCAGAGAAGAAGTAGAATTTACAACAGTGCGTATCGGTCATTGCAAAAAATTAAACTCATTGTCACGTATTCAGTAAGACTAACTACCCCGCGTGTTCATCTTGTAATATCCATCTTTCTTTATCCTATCCGCTCCGTTTTTCTCTTACATACTATCCGTTCTATCTCTTTAATTTTCCTTCGCCATCAATGAAATGCTTTCCACCGCTAACCTTAATAATCTCCTAAATTTCCTTAATTAGACAAATATATTAATCTATCATAATAACTTCATTAGTTACTTTTAATTTAACACTTAATGTATTCGTACAATTTACAGTCGTTCGCCTCTACAGAGCCGTATATAAATTTATATTAAATATACACGCATACGTATTAAAAGAAAATGAAACGACGGCGCTAATTACTGCCAGTCGTTAATGTCAAATCAAAACGTTTGTAAAGCAATTCTTTCAAATACCGTTCAGAATCATCTGTGCTTAGCTCATTAACTTATTCAAACACTTACATCTTGGCGTGCATATTCATCCGAGTCGGTAAAGTAGTTTTATTTATTTATTTAAACTATTTAAAACATCGTGTTTTGTTTCTAATCGTTTGAAAATACCATTTCATTCGAAACTTGTTATTTCTTAATTTTAAATAATTTCTAATTATCACACACACAAAAAAAAACGATTATTTATAATCTCTTTCACATTTCAAACGTCAGCATGTACAACACATATAGGCTTATAATCAGGACGTTATGCGTGTTCAATGTACACGGACGCATATTTACGTAATATGTTATACAATTTTTTTTTTAATTTTTTGTATATTAACGTTAATTCGAAAATTAATCTATTATTCACAAAAACCCGTCCGTATAAAATATATAATTCGAGCGATAATTGCAGTCCGAGAGATTTTATTCGCTGTGATCTACCCCTCAACTAATCAGCAACGATTTATAAAATTATATTTATACCAATATCATATATATATATATATGTATGTATATATTAGTAATAATAATAATAATAGTAATAAAATTAACGTGAAAATAAAAAATACGTAAATTGTAAAACAGAATGTGCGGCAACATGAGGGGGAAACTGTACGTGCGTCAGTTAACAATAGTAGTTCGACAGTCTGAGTTTGTAGTTTTCCATCCTACAGTTGAAAATTCTGTTCTACGGGGTTTTCAGTCAACCTCTTTTCAGTTGAATATCACACGAATTTCTACTATAACGCGGTCAGCCGTGTCAGTCGTTCCGTCTTTAGAATTATTTTCAATTTTTCACACGTAATAAAAAACAAAATTGGCGTTCACTTAAAATTTTTTTTTGATAGTATTTGTAAATGAAATTGCTAGCATAAGATTGGAAATATTAAACGAAGGTAATTACTTGCATTTTAAATTATTCTGAGAAATATATATATATATATATATATATATATATATATATATATATATATATATATATATATATAATATTTGTATTATACAGATCACGATTGAAATTTGAATAAAATTTTATTTATACATTCAGATATATGTTTATATACATTTAAATATATTTATATAAATATTTATTTTTATACTCGTAACGTTACAATGGATGAAAAAAAAATACTAATAATGTATCGTCCTTTTTACATCAGGATAACCTACAATTGTTCCCCCATGTAGCGACGTTTTTAGAGAAGTCAGCATGCTTGATTAAGATGTAGATAGTCCCCACGGTATCACGTTAGGTAGGCTGTAAAGACACCCCCATTAAAAAAAAAAAAAAAAAAAAAAATTAGAGGTTAAATCCACGAGTAGAGACGTGTCTTACATAAAAATATGATTAGGTTAGTTAGCGAGGAGTATTCATCTTCGAAGAGACGAGGAAATAAGGAGGGAAAGTTGAGAGAACAATCTGAGTGTGGAGCACAAAGGAGAGTGAATGAGGATATGGGAGACGGAAAGTGTGACGCTACGGCGTACACTGAGGAGCCGGAGTTCTGTTGATCAGGTATAAATTGGTGAGTCTTGTATGACCCAGCCGCTGTCTGTTGAGGACAACGTCATTTCTGCTGTTTGGAATCGAAGTTCTTTCAAGTTAAAACCGAATTCTTGATTTCGCGGTGCTTTGTTCCACCAAGAAAATAGTCTAACTTTGACATAATTACGTATAATAGCTGGGACGTTTAAAATCGGCATCCATGTTTGCTGCTCTATCTGCTAGTTCATTCTCTGGAATCTACAGGAACGAGACAAGTTGGTTCGATTTGACTGATAATAGTTGTGTCACTTTTTTTTCGCTATAGTCTGCTGATTGTTGCTGAATACATCGCATAAGGAGTTGAGATCTGCGAGAGACTCGGAACATACAACCCTCGATGGCTGTTGGATGTTGGAGCTTATTACGAAGTCCACGGCGAGGTAAATCGCATAAAGTTCAACTGAAAGAATGGGAAATAACTATGAAAGCGAATGACGTATAATGACGGCACTGTTCACGACGACAAAGAAGCCGGAAATACGCACTGAACGAACATGCGTCAGTATACAACACGGATGAACGAGCGGTAAGAGACGGGACTTTTTTTTTGCAGATATATACTTGTTCGGTTATTTCCTCAAACTAACGATTGAGACATCCAGTTTAATTGGACTTTCCATTCACTGTGGCGGCGCAGCGATGAATATTTTAATACCTGCGGTTTTAAAATGTTTATTTCTGATAAGATGCGGTTAAAGATGGTTATATATTACTCAGGAACGTTCATAGTGTATTTTTGTTATATAATTTCTTGTGACGAATGAAATTCCAACAAAATTGATCTGTTCAATTTTTACCGATCTCTCTATAGTGTTTTCGTTCTGATTTCTGCTACTTTCCTACGTATCGATTGATGGAGCGCTATTATCGGCTCTGTACAGATTTCTAATCGCTGTTGGTTTTAAGCAGCCTGTAAAGATTCTATAAGCGTAGTTTAATGAAGTATTTCTTTGTGTGGGCTGATCCGCTCCAGAATGTGGTAGCATACTGCCGTACTGCAAGCGCACTTCTAGCGTAGCACCCCATTTTGTAGAAACGAAATTGTGCAATAAATTATTTCTGGTTTCAGTTTTTTTTTTTTTCTCGAGATCGTTTCACAGTGTGTTCTAAATGTAAATGTTCGGTCTAGCTCCTAGATATTTTGGAGTTTCATTATGTCTTGAATTCAGTTTACACGTTGCTTTTCCATTGTTTAGATGGAAGACACACACTTCCGTTTTTCCTGCGTTGGGCTGAAAGCATTCTCTTTATAGTAATCGTCTGACTTCTCCACTGCTCGTCGTAGATGCTCTTGAACTTCTGGATTGATCCTGTCTTGAGGATCGTTCAAATGTTTCTTTTCAATACTGCGATTTTATGCGGTAAGTAATATTCACGTTTATCTGAAATTCTGACTTTTACATAGGTCTTGCGATTTTTTTCTTCTTATTTTATTTAAAGACGCTCGATTGCTAAGATCATTTGTTGTCGAGTTTATATTGCGTCAATTATTCCTCCCGAGGTTATAATAAACTTTAACAAGTGTTCGATATATTATCCTGTAGTAGTACATGTTGAGCAGACAGGTGAATGATCTCCGTGTAATAGATGTCGAGACGTGAGCAATGTATGCCCCAGGAGTAGTCTAAAGCCGATTCCTGACGCCTGTTTTTTTGATCTGCTCTCATTTGGTTTTATTTTATAGAGGTATGTATGCGCGCAGTTCCCAGTAGTTGTAATACAGCGCTGTGGCTTTCTGTTTGATGATTGTGTGTAAATCAGTTAAGTTAACGGCTTTAACTATTTTCATTTTTTCCTGAAGTGTTTTAGCTGCTTCATCTGCACTTTTATTAGCTAAAATTCCCGAATGAGCTGGTGTCCAAAAGGCCAACTTACTGTCTGTGAAGTTAATTTCTATATATTATATATTTTAAGTTGTTATCGTCGGTGTTTGTATTCTCTTAATTAGATGTTTGACATACTGTAATTCACCGATTGAATCGGTGCATGTAACATATTTATTAGGAACCGTTTGTTTTAGAATGTATTTTAGATTTTTCTAAATTGCAATAAGCTCAGCTGCATAAATGGATATTATTGCAGGTAGTCGGTATACATTTCGTTGTTTACGAGGAAAGCGGAGGTAGTTCGGTTTAAAGATTTAGATGCATCCGCATATATTCATGTGCGGTTTGCGTATCTTTGATTGAGTATTTTATAGAATTTAGATTTTTTTTTTTTTAAATGGAGGGGTAGTGTTTTCAGCGTAATTATTTAATTCGGTGTTTATTGAGAAGTTTATCCAAGGTGGAAGTTTTGGAGGGTTATTTATTTTCATAATTGGTAACATATATTGATGATTTTGTACTACGTTTCTTGCGCTCTATGATATTAGATGCACGGGGTTTGTTTTGAAAAAATGTTGGAACTTACTTGTTTGTAAATTGGGTTAAGCTGGGTTGTAGGGGGTTGAAAGAACATTACTGTAGTATTTTAGAACGAGTATTTGCCTTCTGTATTTTAGTGGCAGTATGTTGGATTCGACGTGTAATGATAATATGGGGCTTGTATGAAAAGCTTTGCTATATTTTGAACGGTATACAGGTTTGTAATAGTGTTCTGTGCTGCGCTATCATATACTAGATTAGCATAATCTACTTAATATAAAAGATTTCTATCAAAGAATAAGTGGTTTTAGCACTCCGTGAGATGCGCTTAAGCATTTTCGGCATATTTAATTTTTCTCTACAACTTATTTTCAGCTGGTTTATGTGCTTTTTCCAATTCAGTTTCCTGTCTAAAATTAGGCCCGGTACCTTTAGAGTGTCTGTGTTTTCTATGTGAGTCTTTTTTGTAAACAAGGAGTGAGCAATTTATGTTTTATGTTTTTGGTCTTCGACGTAGAGAAAATAAAGCCATGATAGCCCATTTGTTTATGTCATTTATGGAATTTTTGAGCAATTTCTCTATGTATTTTATTTCACAGTGTGAGTAGTAGTGATTTGTTTAATCGTTTTCTCGTATAAACCGAGTTCATCATTCCACCCGATGTTAGTTTTTCTCACGATTCTTTATGAGCATTTACTTCATTTATTTCAGCTAAGCATGTATTAACATTTGCTTTAAGCGTCTCGCAGTGTTTTTTTTTTTTTGTAATTATTAAGAATTCAATGCATTCTCGATAGGAAATGGTAGTTTCCTTAATTGTTCTTTGATTTTTAAGCGTTTATTATTAATTGTAAAATTGGTTTAAATTTCGTATAGTAGAGCTTTGATTAATTAATATATATTTGCGAATTATTCAATTCGTTATTTATTACCTTGTTCAGTGACAAGTAGAATATCGTTTCTCCTAATTTAGTTATAATGGCGGATTTAATATATTCTAATAGTTCCAATTCGAGATCGTTTTTAAGTACGACTGCAATGTTCGCTTCTGTTAAATGTTCGTCAGTAATGACAAAATGCCTGTATGCTTCGAGAAATCATTGAAGACCCTGTGATTAGAGTATATTTTCTTCTTTCTTTCCTTGTTTTGCCTTGTCCGCTTAACGTTGACGAACAAATATGTTCAATAATCTTCAGTTGATCGATAAAAAGTGTATTTACAAAAAAAATATATATATATATGTTGAAAAAAAAACAAATAAATAATATAACGCATACACAGTTCTAACTACGTATACTAGTTTTAAAAGTATGCCCAGTTGCTCATTTAACTAAAGTAAAAATACAGGAAATAACAAAATCCGCATACCGATCATAAAGCTACACACCTATATATAAATTTATAGATATTTATTTTAGTAGGATAAACAATAATTTTTAATATGTATTATATACAAAAATAAATTTTGAATAAAAGATAATGCCAGCTGTCTAATAGCGTGTGTTTAATTCTTTTGCTTTTGCAGCGCTTATATTTTAGTTGCAAACTTGTACGTGTGTAATCCCCTATATTATCGTTTATAAATGAGTACCGACTGCAGGCACAGCTATCGAAAGAGAATTTTGTTTTTTGTTCGACAACCTCGTGTATATATGGTAAGTTCGATGCCAATGTGTTCAATCTTTATATAGACTGGAAGATTTAGAATTATTCTGCAGCACATATTTTGTAGCAACTTCGCTAAGTTAGAACGGCTAGTATATGACACCATATGGGGTAAGCGTAATAATTGTTCTGATTATAGTTTTGTAGATTATTAATTTATTTGCCGAGCTGACGTAACAACGTTTATTAAATATAGCTTAAACAGAGCCGCATGAGTCTTATTGCAGGCATACTCAACATGTTTAGTAAATGTGAGACCCCGATCCAGTATTACACATAAATATTTAAAAACCAAAGATCTGTTGTTCACTATTACAGGTGGTAAGAAATGTGGCCTTCTTTTCGTGAATAAGATTGAGTTTTATCGGAATTTATTTTGATTCTCCATTTATTAAAATACGAATTTAATAAAACCCCGAGTTAGTCTTCTTTGTATAGTGTCAATTCGATACGATGTGCAATATATAGCAGTATCATCAGCATAGTTTAATTTTAGCAATGTCATTAATAAAAAGAAGGAATAAGTAAGTATGCTCCCCTGGCGAACTCCCGCTAATGTATTTTTCACGTAGGAATTATCATTGTTAATTTTAACTATGAAATTTCGGTTACTTAAATAATTTTTAATAAGCCGAACTAAGTAATTAGGGAATTTAAGTTGAATAATTTTGTATGTTAAACCAAGTTGCCAAGTGGTATCGAAGGCTTTTTCTATGTCTGATAAAAGTAGTCCTATTTATTCATATTAGCCGGATATGCAATCTTTCTATTTTTAATTATGTTTAAAAGTTCCTGGGGCGCCGCAGTACCTCCGCGTTAGTTACTTTCTCCGTCCAGCTGATCTTCAAAAGCCGTCGATAAATCCGCATATCAAATGTTTCAATCTTCTTCGACGTGGCTATATATGTGACTCTAATATAACAGCTCATCGGGCGCAATTTTAATTCCATATTTATATCGCGACTGCATAATAGCCCCTTGAGTTTCAAGAATGCTTCCATCCGTGCTATTTCTATCCTGCACCTAACGTCCATATACGAAATTATCCTTGTAAAAATCCAACTTCCTAGATATCCGTAGGACGATACATTTTTCTATCCTTTCTTCTTCAATTGTAATTTTTTCGTATCCTTCTCGATTTTTAATATATATATATATATTCATATATTTGGTTTTACTAAAGTTTAAATTCCAAAACCATTTGTGTATATTTGTACATTTACAATGTGAGAAATTGAAGCAAGTTGATGTAGGATTAAGTAATTTGTTTAAACTTATTTAAAGTTGCGCACTAATTTCCTTGTATCGTGCTGTGTGCGTAAAAATCGCCCCATTATCACGTGCGTGGTATGGATAATATATAATTTTTTATTTTTTTTTAAAGAATATCATAAATAGAATTAACGTAAAATTATTCGCATTATCATTACGTCCAACGGAACTAACGCCGATGCTACCGGCAACGAATGACACATTTCGCAAGGAATTGTGACGAATGTGATTAATGCAACGTATAAAATGCGCACTTGTTGAAAACATTAAAGAATTTTCTCTCGGAAAAATTACAAACATATCCAATCCGCGTATTGGCTTATATTAATGGTGCAAAAATAAGTTGAACAACACCGTCATCGACTGCTTCTCCATAAGAAATTCTTGAATCTATCATCTCTGCACGGTTAAAGTATGACGATGTTTTTTTTATTACTTTCCTCTTACAGTGTGACGCAAAACATGTCATTTCTTTAGTAATCAGTTTCTGCGCAGAGTTCTTAAGCTGTTTTTCTCACACGGACTACAATAGTAGTCTGCGCGACCAATAATGTGATAGTTTACTTTTTTTTCAACGTTGAGTTCGGTATTTGCATGTCTCTAGTATTTTTTTTTTTTTTTTGGTATTCAGCGTCGAATTTTATTTTAATCATTTCGTATATTTTTCGTGATATCTTCGTGCTCTGTGTAGTGAATCATGCGAGTTACATCTTTTATAAAGTAGGTAAGTGGTCAGAAGAGTCATCTGACTCCGATTCAGAAGAAATTCTTGGCTTAGCAGATGCGGGAAAAAATGAGGCGGATATTGTGGAAGAAATATTTTACGATGATACATGCTGCATAGATGAAGGAAATTAAGGAACCAGAACTGATAAAAATTCAGACACGGCGACAAAACATCGTGTTTCATCGACCGAGTAAAACTGGAAATGCTAACAGTAAGTAAACTCTTTCTGTTTGGATTTGAAAAGAAGTGTACACGCTAATTTCCTACGTCTCAAGAATAGATCAGTTATTCTAATATCATCGATGGAGAAAAATATCGAACAATCTACAAACGAGTAAAAATAAAAAAAACCCCACTGAAATCGTCACAGCCTAGAATGAAACTAAATGCGGTGTTGATATGTGTATCCGCTATAATGTATCCTAGATACTGCAGTCGTTGGCCGCTAATCGTACTTTTCAATTTTGTCGAATATTGCTGTAAGAAATCCCTTCAATATACACGCAGATAATAATATTAGTAATATTATAAGCCGAAACAATTTTTTGAAAACGTTAACTTTCGAATCGACGAAACCATCTATTAAAAAAAACGAATTAGACGATACCTAGGGATAATCAGGGAGCGTGATCGGCAAATACTGAAGATGGATAAAGATTGAATATACTCCTCTTAAAGTAAAGAAAACGACAACACCAGGTCGTATTTATTTATGCGGGGTCTAGTTAAAAATAAATCAATCACGTCGTAAATACGAAATATATATATATATATATAATATATATATATAATATATATATCCGTGTCCACACGGTGTTTTCTGGGATTTATGGGATTTATTTTTAAGACGATATCGTCGGCATTTATTCAATTTTTCTGTATTTTCACCGAACCTTAACATACTTTTTCATTTTCACCGTTTTATTCGTAATATAATTTTGCGATTTAAAAATGGAAGTTTTCTTCACACGGCCGGCAAAGAAATTAAATCACTAAAACAAAGTAAAATCGTGATGCGCTACAATGGTAATCCGCGCGATCACTCACGCGATAGTACAGGGTGATACAGAGAAGACGGAAGGTTTTTTTTTTATTAGCGCAGTTGGCAACACCGCTACAAACCGCGTGCTCCGCATTTAGTGTACGCGCGAGAGATTCGTTTTTATATCAATTATCATGGCATCCTATAAGGAGAAGGAGTTTTTGCATGGAACGTTACTTTCGGCGTAAATCGATCACAACAGTGCAAAGAGATTTACGAAAGGAATTCAACGGGTTTTTTTTTTTGTGGTTTTTTTTCGTTTGTTTGCGGGAATTAAGAGCCGCGATTACGAAACTCGTCCACGAGATGTGGAAGACCTGAAAACTCGGATTTCTGAAGAAATTTCAAAAATTCAGCGACCTAAACGTCTTCGAAATAGCGAGTCATCTGAACGACATTGTGTTCCACACGAATGATTTTATAATTGCTAATCTCTCGTTTTTCTATTTTTAAATAAAATTTCCTTCAAAAATTTTGGTCGAATATATTTTGAATTAGTCGAAAAATAACAAAACCGTCCGTCTTCTCTGGGTCACCCTATACTTCGCGCGACCACTCTACTAAGGCGACGTCCTACGTGAGCGATTTTAACGCGAACGCGGCGCGAAAATAACAAACTGTGTATAGTGAACAAAATGTCCTACGTGACCAAACGCACGCGGTTCGCCTAGCGACGCGGCGCGAAACGAAGCGAACGCGATCAATCGGTTTGATATTTTCGCGCGAATGAACACGATCAGTTACGTTCATCGATGCCAGACTGACGCACGGCTGCACGTGCGTACGTAGGACAAAATCCGCCGCGTCGCGCTCATCGCTTTGAATTCGTATGTCACCGCATCGCTTCGCAATCGCGTTCGCATCAAGGCCGCTCACGTAGGACTTCGTGTTAGTCGAAACGACAAAATAACAAATAAGTTTTAGTCGTACAATACAGTAATAAAATAAGTATGGCGCGATGTACACTTTCGAATAATAGACAGGTGTGCGCAGCGTTCCATGGGTAAGGTGTATATATATATATAGGTATATATCCAGAATTTAATGGAGGAAATTTAAATCGGCATCAAATCCTCTAAGTAAATCGATAGATACGCTACCGACGTCACTGGTTCAAATAACATTGTCGACGATTACGTACTCGTTAAACTTTTCTTCCGTGTACATCGAGGCTACGTTCGAAATCAATTTATTTCTTACCCTAATATATACGTTGTCGGCTTACGTGCTTGCGTTAAGAAGTTTCAGTATTAACCGAGATTTTCATCTATCTAAAGTGCAATATTACCATCGTTGCGAAGACACATCGATTGTTCGTAGATATAGATATGTGTACATCGATTATGGAAGACGAAATTGAGACGGATTTCGACAAATTTCCCATATATTTCCATATTTATTTAAAAACAATCCAGGAGATAACGGTAAATTTTGAAATTGTTTACTAAAACGTTAATTAAAACTCTTTGACGACACATCCAACGAGGATTTGATTTAAATTTAAATTCGAAACACCACAAAACGGTACTTTACATTTCAAAGAAACATTTATACACGTCTATACAAACGAATAAAATTAACACATTCGTGTTCGTTTGTCGATTCGTACACAAGTGTGTGTATGTCGTTAATCGTGTATGCGTGTTTGTATCATGTACACACACACACACACACACATGTATATATATATATATATAATGGGGAGGGAAGGAAAGAGGTGGCAAGAAAGAGGGTGAAATTGAGAAAATTATTGCGGGAGTGTCAGGAACAGAAGAAAATGGGCACGCAGGTTTCATATGTTTTTTGTTTAAAAGTGCTGGGCAGTTAACTTTATAAATTTTATCCAAGACGTTTACGTTGATTTGAAATAAAGTTAAAAAATATATATTTCAGTTGAAGAGTATAAGCTAGAATTGTACGAACTTTGCGAAGTAAATCATGTAATCGTACAGATTTTAGAACTCCATCGATAAATTGAATATATTTTAATGCAACGTTAGAGTATTCGCAATCGATGTTTTTTTTTTTGAAAATTAATAATTTATTCTACTTTAAGAATGAATTCAAAATCCGACTAATTTTCAGTCGATTCTAGTGAAACCTACTAATATCGATATGCATCCAGATCTTCCAATCGGTTTAACAAAATCTACTAATATATGATAATTTGGAATTGTTTGAAATTTTTTTAAATGAGTAATCGTAGAAATTTCAGAATCTGAAATAAATGAAATATATTTTAACACGACGCGAGTATGTGTAATCGGTAAATTAATAATTTATTCTAGTAAAAATATAACTAAGGATCGCCGTTTTAAAAAACCCGACTAGTTTTCAATCGGTTCTAGTGAAACCGACTAATGTCTAACTTTTATAATTAAACCCGAAGTAAACTTTGATAAACTCAATAAAACACACACATACATACACAATGAAATATTTCAATCGAAATGTGATCACTTCATTTCAATCGAACCAAAAATAATCGAATAATAGATATTACTAACGGGTATTAGTCTAAATGCGACTAAATCTAATCGGATTTACGTCGTCCGATTTGAAAGTAGTCGTTTTTTTTTTTGTTTTTTTTTTTTTAATTGTAAAACATACGACACACTTCTTGACGTATGATGTACAAATTAAATAAAACATTAAATTTACTTATATGTAATTATATGCAAAAATAACATCTTTACAGGATTTATAAATATATATAAACATCGAATATAAAGAAAAAAGAATATTCTCAATCGATCATTGAATTATTTAATAAACAAATTGAAAAAACATATTTTCAGAAAACTACCGATTTATTCGGTTATTTTGGAAAAACCGAATAAGTCGGTTATGCCCATCACTAATATATATATATATATATATATTTATATTATTCTATATGGATAAAGCTCTAAATCGTCGTGTGTCATCTTTGAGGATGATGAAGTATACATTTTATATATTAATATCACAGTTCGTGGGTTGCCTCATCGGTGTGCCCAACGAAGCAGTACGATGCATACGCATTCACGATCGTCATATTTGATTTCGAATAAGCAATCCATACACCATGGCAGCTTACTGTTCGTAAAAGGTAAAATATTTCTTCGCTACCATTCTTTAATTGAAATATAATTTGAGTTTTTCCGTGATGCCAATTTTGACTCGAATCGAAAATTAAATTATTACATATACTATATATATATATATATATATATATATATATATATATATATATATATATATATATATCACGATATGCCTATATCACCAACACACTGCTGAAAGTAGGCATTCACGAAAATTTTCAACGTCTTCTGACCTGTGCGGCTCGAACCTAATTAATTCCTGTCCATTTCGCAGTATTCGATACCGCGATGTGCCTATATCACCCCATTGTTGGGTGTAGGTATTCCCAAATAGTTTGCATCTAGGGCAGGGAATAACTGTAGATAGGGGACAAATTACGCGGAGAGATACGAAGAAGAGTATCTTTTTATCCAACATATATTCCGGAATAAAGATATACCGAACAGTTTGAAGCGCAAAACTTCATAATCAACGCGTCTTACCGGTACTAACATAAGGAGCAGAAATATGAAACTTAGCAAAATGGAATACTCGTGAAAATCAGCAAAACGCAAACAGCCCACGAAAGGGTAATACTAAAAACGTCAGGTTAAAAGGCGGAAAAACCATTACACTCCATCGGGGCGCGGAAAACATTGACCTAGGCGGTGGAGCGATTAGCAAAATTGAAATGAACGTGGGTTAGTAACGTCGTGCTAGAGACGATGACAGATGGACATATCTAATAACGGTGCCCATTGAATTCAAAAAGCAAAAGGGGCAGAACAACAACACAGGAATGACACTGTGAAAAATACAAGTTGCACGAAACAGGAATCATCGGAAATGTCTGGGACATGCTTACAACCAGTAGCAAGTTGATATAAGTAGACATAACGTGACAACGTGATATATATATATATATATATATATATATATATATATATATATATATATATATAATATATATATATATATATATATATATATAACTAATTAATTAGAAATAATAAATTTTTAGTCGAATTTTCTTCTTGCTTTTTTTTTTGTTTCTTCAACGTCGTTTTGCGACTTTAGTATAGTATAAATTTTTCGGTTAGTCGCGCGTGAGCACGATCGGACACACACAATCTCTTATTTATATATAAGCGTTACTAAACGAATTTTTTGTTCGTAATTTACTGTCTGGTAGTTGTTTAGCCGAGTGTACGTGATGAGATACGATAATAAGATAAGAAAATAAGAAAAGCCAACGGAGATAATTTCGTCGGAGTGTGGGAGAGTGAAAAAAAAAGCACGACCTACGTAGTCGAGACGATTAGAGCCGCAGGTAAATTTTGACGATAGCCGGGATGTTCGATTGCCGGCGGAGACGAGAGCAGTTACACTAAAGAGTATAAAGGAATAGGATAATAAAGGAAATGAGTAATAACGGAGAAGGAGTAGAAAATGAGAGATAGAGAAGTTAATGACCGTGAAATTTGGTACTGTTTGAAAAAACAAAAAAAAAAATTAAAAGAAAAGTTATTCCACGAAACGAAAGAGAGAAAGTAAATATATATATATATATATATATATATATATATATATATATATATATATACATATATATAAAAAAGACGGAGAAACAACGACTTTACTTATTACGAAGACATCGTCCTAAAGATCAGCGGCACGAGATGAGATACGCGGACGAGAAGAATCGGACGGATTTTAAAAATATTCCAGCGTTATTAGTTGCAACTGACACATCGATACGCGCGCACACACGCAACCGCGTATTGTTCGGAATCTGCGAGATTTATTTAAATACGATACGACATCGATAAGTTATTTGTGCTCACTCTATATAGCACGAGTTAAAAAATATAGATTGACCCAGAGAAGACGGACTTTTTCTTTACTATTGGACCAAAATTTTTCAATGTAATTTTATTTATAGGAAAACGACAGATTTCTAGATGACCGCAATTTGCAACGATACATTCATTCAGTCTGAGCATAGGTGTTGAATTTTTGAAATTTCTTCGGAAATCCGAATTTTCAGCTCTTCCAGATCTCGTGGACGTGTTTAAAAAAAAAAAAAAACTGAAGCGAAAAAATCTGCCGAACGCGGCCAACGAAATTGACAATATGTGATTAATAAACGTTCCTTTTAGAATGACACGTCGCAACATCTTATTAAAACTATGTACAGCCGAGACGACGATGACGACCAAGCGAGGGAAGCAAAAACGAGTTCATCATCTCGATATAACGTGTTCCGCTGACAGTACTAGTGAAAAAAAATAACGTCCAACAATAACCCACTTCGCCGCTCCAGACCGGACGGTTACTCGCTCGCTGTGTAATTCTGTTCGATTGAATTCGGATTAGATTCGGACCAGTAGCGGCAGTTCTGTTTGTTGACGAATCCAGTTATATAAGCTTCATCGCTCGTCGGAAGATGATTTAAGTCGATCTGTTCGTCTTTTGGATTATTAGCATCGTTTCGGTAAAAACTTTTCTCGCTGTTCATATGGTTGATACTTTTAAATTCCCGAGTTATTACCAGTTTATAAGGATGGAATTTCAAGTCTATCAGCAATATACGGCCAACAGATTCTCCTGGACAGGTTTAAAGAAGCAGCATGACGACGAGCAGAGCGTCCTCCGAATGATCGCTGCTCGAAATCGTTGTTTGTACGAGCCTTTTTTTTTTTTTTTTTGTCTAGGACGTTTTTTTTTATAGCTGTCCCTCGAAAGTTTTTAAAATTGAATTTCAAGATGCTACTTACGTCGCGTAACTTTGTGACTTATTTTCGAAAGTTTCTTTACACTGTAATTATTCTATATTATTATTATTATAGATTAATTTACTGTATGTAAGCTAGGGGTTACCCATCATGTATGGTATAATTAGGGGGATGATTAGGAACAAAATAATTGCCAAAATTCGACTAAAATTCGCCGAGCTATCCACGAATATCCAACCCTATATGAAACAACTTGCCGCGCGGCAGTTTATTTGGAATGTAAACCCGCCCTTTGAATGGACTCCGCAAGTGGGAAGTCTACATAAAAAAAAAATATCGTTAATTTATATATATTTTTCCTGAGATTAATTTTTGCTATAGAAATTTGCCATCGGATAAAACCAAATTCGTCGAAATGACGTCATACTGCAATTGCTGTTGAATTTAAGACACGCCCGCCGCTATAAAAGGTTATTTTTATACGCGCGTGTTATTATATATATATAAATTAAAAAACTAATAATCTCGAATGCATACTTAAAAATTATATATACATGTATGTAAATATGAATAAAAAGTTATGTATGTACGTGCGATACCTACAGCTAATATGTACGTGTATTTAGTTTATATGTCCCACCCGCCAAACATTCCTCTGCAGTTGCTGTTTTCTATGTATATATTAAAAAAAGATCGATCAAACGTTTTGGGCTACCGGTATATATAGCTACTAATGTCTCAGTTATATATGTATATAGACATGTATAGCTACTAATCCGCTGGCGAAATATATGTATTTATTTAATCCTATGACCATCTAATTAGTTAGTTAATAACGATTTTTTCGTATCTTAAATCGTAAGCGATTTATAGCGCAAAAAACCTAATATACATTGATGATTAATATATATATATATTTATATATATATTTTTATATATATATTTTATATATAGCTACTAACCCGCCGACCAAAAATGCCTGAAAATTTTTTTAAAATTATAGATCTCGACATCTACTTTCTTTTAAGCCCAACCCTAACCCCTTATCTATCATAGGGGCCGTAAAAAGGGTCCAAAACCCTAAAACCTTTTAACCCCAATTTTCTCGACGAGTATTCACTATAAAAATACGCGACTATCATCGTTAGACGCGTATTTTAATCGCGCGTAACTTTCGTTGGAACGATTTTCTCAAATTTAGTTCGCGAATTATTGCGAAAAAATCGAAATTTCGAAAAAATGAAAGGGGAAATTTTCGGTTTCGATTTGAATTTTTTTTTCGCGGGGTTTTCACTTTTTACCATAAATCTTATACAGTAATGACTATTTCCGAAGTCGTAATCGTTTAAAAATTTTTACGTCGCTCGCTATGCCTTGCCAAAGGTGGCAATTTACCAACTTTCCACCTTTATTACTAAGCGGCTATTAGTCGGATTGAAAAATGGTCGAATAGACTGTATATGTCCTACCCGCCAAACATTCCTCTGCAGTTGCTGTTTCCTATGTATATATTAAAAAAAGATCGATCAAACGTTGAAGCTACCGGTATATATAGATACTAATCTCCCAGTTATATATATAGACATGTATAGCTACTAATCCGCTGGCGAAATATATGTATTTATTTAATAGGTTTTCCTATGACCATCTAATTAGTTAGTTAAAAAATTAAACACTTACAGACGACATCGTAACGAATTGACACTATACACAAAACGAAGACTAACTCGGGATTTTATTAAATTGTCAACATTTTCAAATATACTATCAATACTAAATAACGGACAAGCCGTTACTGTAGAAAAACTTAGAATTCACGAACAAATAATCCCGTCAATTTGGACTTTCATATTTATAACCTTAAGAAAAATTCCGATCATTTTCGAGAAATTATTCACTTACTTCACGAAAATCTTCAATAATTAACTATACAGATAACTCAAAATTTGACTCGTTCGTCGACTGCTTCATTGTTAAAGATCATGAAGTATGTATGCGATTCTCACTATCGCAATTATTTTATGTTTTATCCGCCGAACTAATTGATCACAGTACATCATGCTGGAAGTCCAAAAAGTAGTTCATTATTTTTCCATATTCAATTTGAGGACGTCGTTAAAGGTACAGTTGCGCCGACAAGCTTTACATTCGAAGAGGCGGTGTTGCATTGTTTGTAATTCACCGCAGTCACGTGTGGAACTTTTACTAATGCTCCATTTCTTCGTATTGTTTCTTGCACGCCCAACCGTAGTGTCCTTAATCTATTAAGAGATTTCTCCAAGCCCTATTGGAAGGTTTTCTGCTGGTTCAATCCAGCGCCTTTGTACAATTTTATTGTGTTCCTCTTTCCAAGCCGTTAAGCGTACCTCTTCAGGCTTGGCGCCAAGTGGATTTGTTACGATTATGAAACTTCTCCGCGATTTTAATCTCCGCCGCTGCTGGATGTAATCTGCTTTACTGAACTCGGAATCTAGCTCGCCCATTATAATCTGTTCGAACTGTCTTCAAAATTTAAACGCTTACCATATACGAAATAGACATCCCACAGCGGAAATAATTGTAGAATTAATTACTAAAAATACCGAACGATCCGTTACATTCCTCTGCATCCCAGCACATGCTGGAACTGCTGAAAATGAACTAGCAGAAAGAAAAGCTAAGGAAGCAGAAACCGCATTACCCGTGCCTAATTTACCACCGACATCAAGGGGTATTTCAGTTACAGATAAGAATGACACTCCGTACCAACACCGAATAAACTAGGATCCATCAAGCCAAAAATAACACCTTGGAAGACCCGTATACGATACATCGGAGAGACGACGTAGTTATCAACGAACACCGGCTAGGTCGTATTAAGTTAACACATGTATACCTTCTTAACAGATCGGACGCTTCGTTATGTACAGCCTATAACGTTTTATGCTATCCATCCGACATATACTGACAGAATGTCCTCAATACAGCCTACAGAGATCGTACTACGGCATTTCACATTTTCCATGTAGCTCTACTCCTTGATGACAACGTTTCTACGCTATCCAGACTCATCTTGTTCCCTCAGGATACCCGTAATATATAACTTAATTTAATACGTCTATTTATCTCTGTACCTGTAGCCATTAGTTCCTGTATATGGTACATCAATTTAAATTTTTCTTCTTCTTCTTCGTGTCGGGTGAAGCAGCTGCCAGTACGGATTTCCAATAATTCAAGAAATCAATTGCATTAACTTCCAGTTTTATGACGTCTTCAAAACTGCATTTAACCGGACATGCCTTACACGAAAACAAGTGAGCGATAGACTGCTCCTCGTTACCACGTACATAATGAACTTTCTGAAATTCGCAATTTTTTCAAATTATCGCCGGTTCGTCCAACTTGTGTCCGCAATCTGTTGAGAGATCTCCATCGAGCATAGTTTAAGTCTGTATTTTCGGATTTAACATTAGTTGCCTTAGTTGTAGTTATAAAACTTTTACGAGACTTCAGTATTCTTCGCTGTTGTATATAACCATATAGCATATGGCGGTCATCGGTTTCTTGACTCGTTTTTTTCTACTTCTTCCGCAATACGACGTCTTATTCCTGTAAGAGTTTTAATTTTTGCGATAAGAGTTGGCTTCAAACATCTTGCGATAATACGGCAGCTTTCATTCAGAGCGATATCCACTTGTTTGACGTGAGCAGAATTATACCAGACTGGACACGCATACTCAGCCACAGAATTACATACAGGGTGGTGATCTTAAGTGTTTCAGGTTTAGGACCCCACGAGCTACCAACAAGTTATCAATTTAAATAATACTCGATGATGTTTTTTTTCAGAACGCGTACCATTACTAATATGTGTAACTGAAATGTGACTATTTCCCTATCTAGTCTATAAGCTTTCATTCTGTTTATCTACTATATGTTATCTCTCTATTATATATGTATCTTATATATATATATGTATTTATATATTGTTTTTCTGATATTTGTCAGTGCGAAAAATTTATATAATTTAGTTTTAACCAAGTGGTTAATTTTATATATATATATATTTTTTTCGTTTTCCGCGCTGTGTATAGCAGCGAGGCTAGGAGCGCGGCCAGCAAAATTAAATTTTGTTAAACAGGTTTACCGACCTGAGGTTAACAAGAAAAGATGAGCCGGATGGGGAATGTTAGGTCAGAATTGATGAAATAGTTAAGGAAGAAGAATTTGGGATGTTGAGACATTCTGTTAAGAGGTGGTGAATTGTAATTGGAACTTCACATCTATCACAGGTTGGTGGGACTAGTTTTTGGGATATGTGTCCATGTGTAAGTTGCGTATGACCGATCCGGAGGCGACACAGCATCACCTGTTCGGTCTTCAGGTTGAAACTTTCATTCGCGAATAGACGATTTTATTCTATTCAGGTGTGATGTACTCTGTTGTTTCGTCCATCTGTTTGTCACAATCTACAAAACAGACCCTTGGTTGCTTCCTTGATATCGCTGAGTGGGATCTTCATGCGCAGTGCTGGGTGCATTTTGGATGCTTCTTTCGCTGTGCTAGATCGGCCATTTGATTTCCTGGTATGTTTGCGTGGCCCGGAATCCATAAGAATATCTTTAAGCGCGTACAAAATTAAAGTTCTATCAAATTAAAAGCAAACATCACCTGACGATCCTCATGAACTGGGGAAAATTGATAGAGCATTCAAACGACGACGTATATGCCCGGGAAAACTGATGTCGAAAGAATCTTCCTCGTTAATCTAAATAATACGATCGTTCGTTTATATTCTAATTAACGCGATTTTACTATTCATCTTCAGCCGTGTAAAATGGACGACGATAACAGGTTCCACACGGTGGCCATAAAAATATCTGACGATGGTAGTTTAAAATTAAGTACAGCAGCTCGTGTGTCTAGGAGAGTAGTTTTAAAAACGTCGCGGGTACTTAAGCGCCGGTGGAAGAAATGGAAAATAGTGTAACAACTTACAAACGATTAAAGTTACGCGGTTTGTATTCGTGTTTACTAACCGACTTAAAGTTTATAGTAAATTGTTGTCGTCGATTATTTACGTCGTAGGCAACACTGTTAACACGCATCTTCACAGTCGTTTCTTAGGTAAATACTAATTAATGCGGGCTATAAAACTGAGGGAATAGTACTATGTAGGTACATATATATATATATATACATATATATACATATATATAAAATACGAATATGACAGCGTATGAAATACGAACATTCGGTGCTATAAAATTTTTATACTGAAAGACTTTAATTACTGTAAGTAACAGTCTCCGGTATACGATTTTTACTTTTTATTTTTGTTACTTTTTAAAAATGCGGAGAAACAGACAGACAAATATAGAGCGATCGGGTTGGTTGGGGTGGTGAACAAGGGAATGAATTAAAAGCACGAACAAGGAAAAACTAATACATCTTTAAAATAGAAACGAGAAAATTATTGCGAATTTAATATTTATTGTGTGTGATGACGTAACTGTCGAAAAGCTGCGCAACAAAACACTTTTAGTGATTAAATGGCGTTATGATTTTGTTCGGTTTATAATTTATACAGTCACTACCCTCCCGATATATTCGACATTTATTAATTTTAGATGTCGTTGAAAAATGAAAAAAAGAATCAAAGGAATATATTTTATTTATTTTTAATTATTCCGATTTAATTTAAATGCGATTTAATTTTTATTTAATTCGATCCGAATTTCACGACGTATATTTTATATTCGAATTAATCGTACGATTAAATGTAGAGCAGTAATTTTAGATACTTACATCTGAGAGCAACGAGATATACTATTATTATTATTATTATTATTATTATTTGGTAGTACGGACGCTGGCTGCACTAACGGGGATCGTATGCGCTCGAGTACTTACTGCGGTCATGGAACTGATTTAAATAGATTTAGTACAGGAAAACATTATGGATATGGTCGGTAGATTCGGGTATGAGTTGAAGCGAGAAAGGAGGGAAGGACTATGCTGGGCTATAAGTGTTGATCATGACGAAACGTTAGTACGCGGGAAATAAACAGTTGTATCATTTGACGAAAGGGACGCAGAGGATAATCGGTACCGCGAGGAAGATAGGAATGGGTAGGATTTGAGTGGTATTCGAAGTTTGGTAAGGATAACTCTTTTCTTTCTCGATCGGAAAGGAAATGTCAACTGAGGTAGTGGATTTAATAGAAACGAGGCGGCTTTGTTGATTAGACTTTCACGTACGACTCCAAAATTTGGTTATGAGAGATCTCGGACAAGCTTTTACGTCGGTGGATAGGGAGCAACGAGCGGAAGTGTGTAAAAGCAAGGACGCCTCCCTGACAGCTCGGTCGATAGCATCATTTCTGAGGCGCCCACCAACATGGCTGGAAATCTAAATGAAAACTATGGAAATTGGGGGGGATCTAGTAAGGAGGTCATAGAGAAGCCGTTGTATAAAACTGCATTGTCTGTATAAAATTTGTAAGACTTGAAAACATTAAGCGAATTCGAAAGGATAAAGAATTTAGATGAAGATTGCAGAAATTCTAGACACTTGAAAATAGCGAAGGATTCGGCTGAGAATATGGAACAGAACTTACTAAGCCGAAAACTATACCCGTACCAAGAAGGCCGACGTCTAAGAAATACATCGTCGGTTATTAAGGAATTAATTAATTAAGTGCAGCGTACTTAATGGTACGAAATCGATGAAAAACAGAGAAAGTTACGATATCCGGTTAAAAAAAAAACCAAATAAACCAGAGTTTGTTGGAAAAATGTACACGTTTTTTATTTTATAGTTTTATAACCGCGGATTAGGATTAATTTTTACGACGTACGTAAGATTAATAACTAATAGCGGACGATTTATTAAGGGGGAAAATATTTATTAACCGTTTCAGCGGCGATGTCCGTGATAGGTGAAATTTTAACGCTCATAACTTTTTGTTTTTAAACAAGCGTGCATGGGTTAAACAAACCCGTTGACAAGTAATGAACTCAAGCCAATTAAAGGAATCCGAATTTTAAAAAAATAAACTAGAATAAAAACCTAAAAATGAACAGTATCGATCTAAGCTTTACAATATCGGAATCCGATACAGCCGTTAGCACAACGAAAAATACTAAAGGAGCGATGACATAACTGACAAATCAAACACCTTGGACCACAAAGAACGGGGAATGTGTGGCTTACAAAATTGTTCATCGGCATATTGGTTAATGATAGCTAAATTAGGGAGAGAAGCCAAGGTATTGTCTTGTTTAAACCTAGGAAAGTTGTGTGACAATTTTGCTAAATACCGAAACAAGGAACCATGCCAATAGGAAATCTTCCGTCAGGAGTCAAATTGAAATGTATAAAATGCGGTGCTCATTAAACAGGCTAAAATGACCGTCCGAGTAGGAGACATAGTGAAGAAGTAACAGATTTCCGATTACTTTTACTGCGCGTGTGATCGAGAACGATCTATTTAATCACCTTTTCAACTATATCATTTGTCCGCATAAGTGTCGCCTCAATAAACTACTACATCTAGATTGAGACAGTGTAGCCTGCGCAGAATTCTGCACTAACACCGTGTAAAGATTTCTTTTACGGAACGAATAAGAAGAACGCCATACTCATCTGAATATTGCGTTAATGATATAAAATTACGTCAAAGTACCTTGTGCAACGAGAATTTTTTTTTTTTAATTTTTTTAAATTTTTCTGAAAATATATTTCAGCACAAATGGCTATTAAAAATCTTTACATACGAAACTGTAAGTACTTAAATCGGGTCAACATTTGGTCAATTTTCGGAGTTGTATCCAAAAATATAATAACAAAGAGCTTTGAATAGTTTCTGTTTTTTTTATCTTTTATACGGAGTTGGTTTTTGGAATGTTTCGATCGATATTTTCTCATTCTTAACATAATTTTTTCGCCAACTAGAAAATATTTCCGGCAGATCCGATAGTTTAAATGGAAGCGATAGATAGCCGCGATATAAAATTTTAATATTATATTTATCAACGCACAGCCGGTGTATAAAACGAATTTTTAAGCCTATATTACATTCGAACGGTTATGCGATTGAAGTGGAAGTTTTCAATGAAAAATGTAGAAATGTATCCGGAGAAAGACGACGGGAAAAATCGAAAAATTTTACAGTAGGGGTTTTACTCGGGGGTCGGAGACCAAACATTCGAAATGCGTAATTTACATACAGGCTATTTTCAATTACTTTACGCATTACATGTATGCGCAAAATTTCATCTAAATCGTTTAAGTTTTCAGAGGTGTTTAAAAACTTGAATCGGACTACAACCAGAATAGACGGTGAATACTACTTGAATCACGTCAAATTTTACGGACGATATAGTTTTAGCGGGCGGACGTGCAGAAGAGCTACAAATGATGATAACAAATTTAAAAATAGGACTGAAAATAAATTTACATGAAACAAAAATAATCACTAACACAGGAAAAAGTGTACAAATAGCAGTAAAATCGAAACAGACAGAGCGAGTAGATAGTTACATTTTTGTTTTTTTTTTTTAAATAACATAATTACAACTGACCGAGAGGCCAAATAGAAATTCTTACGAAATGAGAAGTACCAACGTCACAACTAGGTTTCGATTTTTATTAATGACCGCTGCAGAGTTTCGTGGACTAGGTTTTGCTCTTTGACTACAGCTAAAATGACTGTCTAGGTAAAAAATATCACAACAAATAAAGGCCTTGATAATGAAAGCAGAAGTAGCAAGGAAAATATTACTATCGTTGGTTGCGCTTGGAAAATAATGGATATTATTCCGTAACGAATAACCTGAAACGTGAACTACATAATCAATGTGTACTTCTGATTCTTATATACGGTTCGGAAACATATACAAAAACAAATTAAAAAAGGATAAGAAAAGCTGAGACTAGACGCGCAGGACAGAAGTGAGTGGAAGACGTTGTGGAAAGCCTTTATTCAGGAGTGGATAGACAAAGGTTTATCGTGATCGTGATATATATATATATATATACATCCATGATTTGCTCGTTTAAATACATAACATAACATGATAGTAACAATGAAAATAATACAAGTCATAATAAACTGTGTGATCAAAACTCGTACGTACTTGAAACTTTAGGTTAAGTGGTAGTGTCTCACACATTGCTGACTTTAAACGTACTTTTAATTTTAAAATGTATAGCATATCTTACATGTGTATCGTATACATATATATATATATATATATATAATAGATGTAATAAATGTGATATAATGCATGTATATTTATGAATTCGAATATACAGCTCTGCTGTATATTATATTATATTATACATTACTTTATTTGATATTATAATATACGCTATACTGTATAAAATGCTATACTATGTAATATATCATTGTAATATACTATATAATACCCTTCTACGTATATTGGTATTATATATATATATATATATATATATATATATATATATATATATCGTACTATATTGTACTATACTGCTACAGTGTTGCGGCCAATATATTATATTTCCAAAACTCGTTTGTAAGGCTATTCTTCGAAATTGACGTTCATTCTTTAAAATTAGGGTCCATTTTTTCTCCCTTTCACCCCCCCATTCCGTTTCGCCGGTATTCGTTATTATTTATCGTTCGTTCGTTTGTTCCTTGGTTTCCTTATAAAATTGGCAAAAAAAAAACAAAAAAAAACTAATAGAGGAGCTAGTTGTCGCGAGATTTTCAAGAGGGGGAAATAATTTTATTAGGAAAGGTGATTTTCTTTGCCTTCGGTTAAAAAGAGAAAAATGTAACACATCCGCTGTATAAGATAAATAGGTATCACGCTTTAATCCGAACATTGGAAAAAAGTTATATATAGATATGGATATGGATATAGATAAAAATTGAGGACACGATTGGTTGTTTATTAGGACTATTGTTTCGCTCTTCTTCTACTTCGTTTTTCTTCCTGTTACTATTACTTATTACTTATTTATTATTTATTACTTATTACTTATTACTTATTTATTACTTATTACTTATTACTTATTTATTACTTATTACTTATTACTTATTTATTATTTATTACTTATTACTTATTTATTATTTATTATTTATTATTTATTATTATTGTATTCAAAAAGTTGACTACTTTTTATAAAGTAAGTAGCGTAGCATTCGGTTGAGGTAAAATATTTCGAAACGCTAAAAAGAATCATCTAAAAAAACTGTATTCTACGCGAAATATTACTTTATTCTTTCTCGGAATCATTTTCTTTAACTAATTCATTTTAAAACGGATAATTTTCTGTAAAAAAAAAACCGGTCACGATGTTCACTATATGGTACACGTTTAAAGATAACAAAAGTTTTTTTTTTATTTTCCGCTCGACGTGAACTCGATTGTAAAAATATTCGTGTAGAAAATTATCTATAGTTCACACGTCGTCAGAAATTCTATCGCGTAGTTAATTATCATTACGTTTCGAAAAAGGATTAATGGAATATTTTTAAAAATCCTAATCGGATAAACTTAATCCCGTTTATTCAGTCGCAATGTCCACTATACGGTAGATAAAATTTAACAAAATTTTTTATTTTCTACTCGATGCGAAATGTCTCAGTTTTTATAATTTTACTGTCAAAATTTTATAACGTACGAACTGAACCGGTTAATGTACATTGACGTATAAGTAATTTAAAAAAAATAATAATTAATACTACCATAGTTTATTGGTCGTCAAAAGCGTTTGCAGGAATTATACCTATTGACTTAGACATAAACGTATAAATTTATTTTTAATTATAAAAATAATATTAAAACGGAACGTGAATTTAATCGAGATATATTAATAAAAAATTTATATAAGAAAGTTAACCAATCAACGTTATTTATACTAAATCAACATTATAGTTTACAATATCGAAAAATGTGGCATCAGTATAATGGATTACAAAAATACTTTCCAAATTTACTTAAAAAACAAAACATTTCGGCTCTAAATCTGGTGGACGTATGGGGTCCGCCTTCTTGGTGCCCCCCTTTCACTCGTCGTTTTCGGCTTCCTAAATCCTGTTCCATATTCTCAGTTGAATCTTTTGCTATTTTCAAGTAGTTCTTGTCCACGGTGCAATCTTCTTCTAAATTCCTTATCCTTTCCGATTCAATGTACGTTTTAAAGTCTCTCCGCAACCTTTATACGGACAATGCACTTTTACAAACTGCTTGACCACCTTACTAGGTCTTAAGTTTCCATAGTTTTCATTCGGATTCACAGCCACATCGGTTTTTCCCGGAAATGAAGTTATCGACCGAGCTTCTAGGCGTCCTTGCTTCCACACATTTTCGCTCGTCGTCCCTATCTACCGACGTAAAAGCTTTTCCGCGATCTCTCATAACCAAATTCTGGAGTAGTCATATGTGAAAATCGACAAAATCGCCTCCTTTCTATTAAATCCGCTAATCCACTATCTCAGTTGACATTTTCTTTCCGATCGAGAAAGAAAAAAGAGTTATCCTTCTATCAGACTTCGAATGTCTCACCCAAAGGAACACAGACCGTCCACTTTGTCCCATTTGACAAGTATCACAACTGCCCTTATACCACACATACTAACATCCTGTCATGCTCTCACAACATTTAGAATCCAGCATAACCTTTTACCTCAACTGTTATCTGAATCTGCCGACCACATTCATACTGTTTTCTCCTGTTCCCGGATTCGTTGAACCTTTTAAAACACATCTAGGACCACAGTAGGTCAATGGATGCATATGGCTAGTCGGCGCCCGTATTATCAAATAATAATTATTAATAATAGGGAAAGTTTTTTTTTTAAAAATAAAACCTCGTACAAAATTAATCTGTTCTAGGAAATTTTTGATCGAATTTTAGCATTATTTAATCGTACGGTAAATATGGAAACCGGAAGAAATTATTCGTCCACTTTACCCGATTATAAGGCAGTGACGCGTCGTAACATTAGGGAAACGGTTCAGGCGGAACAAACGAGCGGTCTGTTTGATTCGCGAATATTTACAAAATCTTCGCAGACCCAACACTTGCTACCGGCGAAGATCGATTATAAGGTCGTTAAACCGGTCGAGTGGACCACCACGTTTAATGAAGAATCCACCTTAACTGCCACTAAACGATATGTAAGTATCATACGTATAATTAAATATCGTTTATACATATATCTATATATATATATATATATATATATATATATATCTTCATTATGGCGTTACCTTATATAATTCAATCAGACGTCGCTACTTTCCTCGGAGAACTATGTTTTAACCGATGGACCCCGAACTCAGGGTAGTACAAAGCGCGTCTACAGGTGGTGGTGTAACGGTCTCTAAATATGAATATGATTCGCTGAGTAAGTTAATGGCGGTTAAGCAATCGGAGAACTACGAGCGGGATGTATCAGGTTGCAGTGGAAATTAGGAATGGTTTTTCTTAAAAAATATTGCACAAAAACCGCTTAAAAGACCGCGTTAAAATAATTATTGCCGCTATAAGCCTAAATCCATGTGTTCTTGACCACAGTTAGCGCAACGTTATATATATATATATATATATATATATTTTTTTACATTCTTTAGTATTGGGATATCAAGGTGTAGTTTAATGACACGCGATTAAACCTTTGACAGTTAAAACATTGCAGAATATTTCGTTTAGGTATGCAATCATACAGTAAAAGAATTTTGTTTTTTGTTTTTTTTTATCTCAAACACTTTTCGAACGTGTATATTATTAGGGAAATAAACACGGAATATTGATAACGAAATTACTTCCACATTCGATGCGTTACGGTTAAACCTTTATGTCGGGAAGGAAAATTTACATTTGACATCATTTGCGTCCGAACGGGAGACCTTTTAACGTCAACTTACTTATTATTTTTGGTCAATATTGTGTGTATACATTTTCCCTCAAATATTTTAACAATCGCAATTTTAATGCTTAATTCTTTCTTAGAATACGATAATCGATCAACCGAAGATGATGTATTGTAATCGGTGGACATTTTATCGATTGCTGTTGTTGATGCACAACATGATGTGTACAACATCTTCGTCAACTTCGAGTGCAGCTGTTATCGTTACCGTGGTTTATCGTAGAACTGCCTTTCTTCTATTTTAGCTTTCTTTGTTCCCGTTACGATTACCAGCTGTATTATCTTATCCCTTGTTACCGCCGCGCGACGCTGTCATTTCTCGGTCATTCATATTCACCTTATTATCGTCGTAATTATCATAATCTTCAATAGTCATTTGTTCACCTCAGCTAGCATGAGCCTGGTGCGAAACCTACTACACCGTCTAACGAACGCACCCGAACATAATATATTAATCGATAGGCATAAACGCGAAAGCTGCAAACTTCGATATGACGATAAACTCACGAAATCGAATATGACATTTATTATATACATTTTAAAATTTAAATCTATCTTGTATATTTTACCGATATATGCGTGATAGTTGGGGGATAGGTAAAATAAGAACAACCGAAAACGCGGTTTGATGTTTTATAATATTAACGTTAGAATTTACGCGATTTCGGGATATTTAAAAAAACAAGTTGCGCGTGCGAGAGGATTCGATTATGTCCAGTTTCAATTATCACGACAATAACGGGAAGTGATTTTTGCGTGGAACGGTTATTTTCGGCGCGAATCCGTCACGACGGTGCAAAGAATGTTTCGGAAATAATTCAAAGTTACGTAAGTACCGTAATTCAATTTTAAGGTGGGTTGAACATTTTCGGGAGACAGCTTCTGGCGAGACGGATAAAAAACGTCCAGAATAAAGGAAAAAACAAAACGTTTCGTACCTACATAAACATCGAGTTCGAGTTCCGGCATCGATCGTTCGGAGTCTGTTCGTCGTCGTGATGCTTCTTTAAACCTGTCCAGGAGAATCTGTTGGCCGTATATTGCTGATAGACTTGAAATTCCATCCTTATAAACTGGTAATAACTCGGGAATTTAAAAGCATCAACCATATGAACAGGGAGAAAATGTTTACTGAATGCTGAAAAAACATGAAAGACAAACAGATCGATTTAAACAACAATCTTTTCCTAAAGGATGAAGATCATTTTCAGCTAATTCGTAAATAAACAGAACTGACTGGTGCGAATCTAATCCGAATTCAACCTCATTATTTCTAAGCGTTTTTTTTGTTATATACTTCAATAATAATAATTCACCGTATAATGTCAAAGGACCGACATATTCTCACGATGAAGGACCTCCGAAACTAACAGTTCCCCTTAATTTATACCTAAGTAAAAAAAAAAAAAACTTAAATTAAAGGATGTTTTATCCTACACGGACGGTATTATCTATATGTACGCAGTTAACGTGACATGCGTGGCGCGAGTACATCATGCAGAAAAGGTAAATCACGTGTAGCCCCCGAAAGTTCGCAATAAGAGTGCCGTATGCGCGAGCGAATTCTTTATTGCAAATTTTGCTCTTCTGTTCTTCATCAGGCGATGGAAATAGAATAAAACGTTTCGAGAAAATGTGATCGTTTGCATTCTTCAGAAAATCTTTATTTTAGAATCGAAAATATAATTGTGGAAAACGTAAAATATGTGCTCTCTTCTTTATGTAAATATTATAAACGACATCCGAGATGTAAAACTTTATTAAGTGTGTATAATTTTTTTATCTTATTTTTACATCGTACCAGCACCGAGTGCTATAAACCACGCAGATCACGGATAAGAAAATAGGTGTTACCGACAAGATTGCGCGGAAAGAAAATCGAAAGTAATACGATTGCAATGAAATTGAAAAGGAATGTGGCGTGATCGAGTAGAGCAGTTGATAAAAAGACACGCTATCGTCTGAGAGAAAACAAGGAAAACTAGTGGAAAATTCGTCAGCTGATCGGAATAGTATCACGGCGCCACTTTCTTCTAAGACGCTTGAGAAACGGATTACGTGGAAGACTTATTGTGTGCAAAACAACGTATGATGGAATTGTTGCTGTCTTCGTACTTCTCAAATAATCTCTTGTACACGTCGCTGACAATACGGGAAATCTCGAGATGGTTATGTAATGTCACACATAGCGATGCGACAGAATCGACTACTTTTAGGAATATTTTAAGAATCCGGTTACTTCGTCGAGTACTGAGTACCGAACACGTGTATTACTAGAATGAAAGTTCATTTATCAATTATTTTCGAAACTCCCTTCGCACTGTCGCGATCGATTCACGCTGAAAATAACGTTCCAAACTTGCACAGTGATAACTAAAACTGGACAAAAAAGAATCTCTCGTATTGTACACTAAACGTGGAGCACGCGGTTTGCGTTGTCTATTGGAAAAAAAAACCACAATCATCCGTCTTATCTGGATCATCCTACATTATTTTGAATTAAGATGATAATAAGTGTAAGTTTTTAAGCTCTTTTTTTAAAAACAAAAAAAAAAATATATATTATATATATATATTAATATATATATATATATATAATAATTTTTTCGAATTAAATAGCTTCCATCTTTGTAATTTATAAAAATATTCTTGGTTTATATCCGGATAGTGTAATCGCTATTCTAAAAACAATACACGTAACGAATCTCGGCGGTATCGGTAAAGTTATTATTAAGAGGATTAAACATTGTTCCGACCGTCTATTGTAATTTCTTCGATGTTACCAAATCATCTGAATTTCAATCCGAGCTCCCCTTCAACAAATTCCTGTATCCGCGGCTCTTTTATTTTTTTCGATCTTATAGCCTTTAGTTAAGTATAACTCTTTAGTTCCGAATCGTATATATGTAAGTACATTGGTTGTATATGCTTTGTTTTTCAGTTTTCCAAGCTCGACTCAAGCGATATTCTGTTCTTAAAAATCCGTCTTGATGGACGTTTATTTAAGTATATAATACGTGTGTGTGTGTGTGTGTGTCTACCTTTATTATCTGTTATTGAACTAATTGCTATTTGTGTCCTTCGTTCTATTATTTAGTCGTTATTTTTTGTTTTTGACGCGCGTTTATGTATTAGGTCTGTTGTTATCGTCGACCGCTACTCCTCATCGCTTCGGCTAAACAGAATTATATCGTCCGCACGTCCATATTCGCCGTCTACTTTAATAATAACTACGGATAATTTCATCCGATGAATCGCTTTTCAAATTCCGATATACCCACTAGTCACGTACCACGGCTAAATTAGACGCAGAACCTTGCTCCGAAAACGCTGGATAATCAATCTGACGTCTTTGCGCAGCAGTTGCTAAAGCCATTACTGGACGTAGTACTATTTTATATGTTAACAGACGATTCTACAGTTTTTGTAGAATCTAATAGCCGGTAAAATTATTTCATCCCCGGATGTTGAGTTCATTTGTTTTTCTTTATGCGACCTCGGTGTCAGTCGTTGATCTAGGTAAACACCGCTAGATATTTCACTTCGTTCATCTTTCGAATCGTTTTATTAGTACTCTTTTGCTGCGTGGTTTTCTCTTGGAGAACGTAACGTGTGATGACGTATCAGAGTTAATAATAAGTTTACACTGTTGCGCCAACTCGTTAAGTTGATCTACATAATTTTGCAATGTCAGCATTTTTATAACAGTATCATCTGTAAACGTTGCCACCTGAGCAGATTCAATCGTCGAGTCGAAGCCGGGAGATTTTTCGGAGGATAAATCACTTTTATTCCTGTATTAGGTCAGTTTGGGGCCTTTGTTAGCGCGCTGTAAGTTGTTAGCTATAGTTGCTGTATATTGTATTGAAATTAAGTAACTTAGCGAATGCATTTACTTTTTTTGCTCACCGCTTCTTAGTGGGTTTCCAATATTTCGTACTATCGGCGAACTGCTGGCCTTTTTATTCTTGTCAGTAAATATACCTTGTACTTTATGTGGGAGATACATTTTTTCACATACTTTGTAAAGTTATCGTGCCTTTTTTTTTTTTTTTTTAAGTTACTTAGAAGTTTGTGTACTTTTTTTGGTTGTACATTTAATCGACGATTAATGATAGCAGATCTAAGAAAAACATCTGATGCAGCTGGTATCATACATAGATCCTTCACATCAAGGCTCTATGTATGATAAAATAATATTTTTCGGAGCATTGGATATCCTCCTACACGTGTGATTTTATACATATATATATATATATATATATATATATATATATATATATATATATACATTTTACGACGTCATTTATTACATGACCTCGTTCTTTGGCTAGTTATAAATTAGCGTATGTAAGAACACAGTTGAATACCCGTTGTAGTCCAATTGAAATTTTTAAACTCCCAATTAAATCATTTCGATGAGGTGGTATATCGCCTTGAATTTTTTTTCTTGTTTTATTCCGTTCCATTTTATCCGCATTATAGTCGGAGTTATTCATCTCGTTAATTTCACGACAGTTACTACGTATATTATATACTGTAATTGTGTAAGATGAGTCGTATATCAGTCTCAGAGGTGTGTGCTGGATAAGTTCAAAACTAGTTAATTGAAAATTCGTACGAAAGAGTTTAATAAAGCGCGTACGGGGTAATTAGAGATGCCGTTTTGTGTTACTCATTCTAAAATGGTACTAAATTTTTACCCGGTTTTCCCGTCAAAAACAGTTCTCGTTTACTTTACTTTCGTATTCCTAATAATTTCTTTATTTAGCATTGAGCGACGATTTCCTTCTGTAGTATATGTATACATTATATATATATATATACATATATTATATATCTGTGTTTGTGTGTATGTTCGTCTAAACAACTCCTTGCTCGGTTAAATTTTTTTTTTTTTATCTATTGTTTAATATTTCGTAGTACAGTCGATAGGGAAGTTTTCCTTTAGATTTTTCATACGTTTCGCTTAATTAACGTGAAGGGTTCATTTTGGGTTTTCCGCATATTTGCTATAAAAGACTGAAATTATTTCGGTGAAGTCGACAAACCTCTAACCTTTTCGTATTTATTATTTTCCGCTTACGTCTCACGGTGACCGTAGTAACATCTCGTATACGCTTCGGTCTTTCATACGTATTGTACCGCTAGAATAATTTTCTCGAACTGCTGCCGTTTTAGTTTTAATTTTTACTCCGGTCGTTCGAATTTTATCGTCATCTTCATCCTTTAGTTTTTATGCATTTCGAACAGATCGTCCTTTTCCGATTCATTTTACCATTCGGCGGAAATATTCTTTACATTTCGAATAGCATTTTAATCTAAATATAAATATAACAACAATTTATACATAGCTCCCAAGTTACAGAGCGCTATATGTATATATATATTATATATATATATATATATATATATATATATATATATATATATATATTTATTTATTTTTTGTATTGTATACTGTCGCTAGTGCGTTCAAATTCTTCCTATATATAAAATGTGCGTCGTATCAGTCTACATAGTAGATTAAGCAAGGTAGTCGATTTATCACAGGCTTAAATCCATGGTAAACGTAACATTGCTTATTCCATACGAACAGTTTGTTTTCAAATCCAACCACTTCGCAACTTATCAAATTGCACGATTACGTAGCTACCACGTTTAGTACAGTGCGCTATGTTCTTTTATGTTGTTTTCAGTCCACAGCTTCCACGTTTAACACAGAGCGCTATGTGGTTTTTTTTTTTTAGATTATTTTTTTGTATTGTATACCGTTACTAGTGTTCAAATTATTCTTTTATAGCAACTTAAGCGACGTAGCCGATTCATCCGGGCAAACATAAAATTGCTTATTCCATACGTACTGCTTGTTTTCAAGTCCAATCTTTCCGCAACTCATCAAATTGCAAGATTACATAGCTCACACGTTTAGTAAAGTGCGCGGTTTTTTTTTTTCAGTACATAACTCCCACGTTTAGTACAGATCGTTATGTTACAGCTTGTTTTCAAGTCCAATCACTCCGCAACTCATCAAATTGCAAGATTGCTCCCGCGTTTAGTAAAGTGCACTGTGTTCTTTTTTGTTTTCGATACACAGCTCCCACGTTTAACACAGAGCGCTATATTTTTTTTTCATTTTATTTTTTTATATTGTATACTTTTGTTAGTATGTTCAAATTCTTCCTATATTGAAAACGTGCGTCCTATCAGTCTACTTAACAGATTAAGCAAGGTAGCCGATTCATCGCAGGATTAAATCTCGAGAAAACATAAAATTGCTTATGCCATACGAACTGTTTGTTTTCAAGTTTAATCACTCCGCAACTCATCAAACTGAAAGATTACATAGCTCCCACGTTTAGTACAGTAAGCTATGATTTTTTTTTTTTTTTAATTATTTTTTGTATTGTATACCGTTCCTAGTGTTCGAATTATTCTTTCATTGAAAATGTCCGTCGTATCAGTTTACTTAGCAACTTAAACGAGGTATCATCGTAAACTTAAATCTCGGGCAAGCATAAAATCGCAAGAGTATGCGAACATATTTCTGATAATTTCAACCGTAATTAGCATGCAGGTATGTTAAAGTTTTCGACACAACTTGACACGATGGTATTATTTATGAAACGATCTAAACGAAATATCCAGACTATCTACTTATTGAAAGTTATTTGAACGATAGAGATCCATTCGTAGTACGTATTTGTGGTGAATACTCTGCACTATCTCAAAAACCTGCGCAGCTGGGGTTAGGTTAGGTCGATATTTCTGTTTCTTTAAATTATCTTCAGTTCCGTGTTATTTGCGGACGATATTATTCTGTGGTTCGTCCAGACTATCTAATTGCTCTTATTAGAATTTATCTGAACAATAGATCGTTCACTGTATGCATTTCTGGTGAATAGTCCGCTATGAAAACCTGCACGACTGGGGTAACCCACAAGGAAGTCGGTCCATTTCTGTTCACTTTATTCTTATACGACTTTCCTAAATTATCTTCATCTAACTTCGCCTTGTTTGCGGACGATACTGCATTATTCTGTAGTTCATTCAGGCCCCCAATGCAATTAGTAACAAAACTTCAGAAAGGTTTAGGTTTATATCGTACGATGCGCTATTTTAAGAACTGGAAAATTAATATTAATCCAAACGAAATTGAAACTATCTTATTCAGTCGTACACGTCCAACCGACATCTCACTGAATTTTGTCGTAGCGAATAAACCTGTTAACTCTTTCAAGCACCAGAATAGACAGTAACATATTGGCCCGACATGAACAAGATTTTTCATTTTTCTGCAACCACGTTTTCGTTTTCATTCAAACTGGTAGTGTACAATTCGCTAAGGACGTCTAGAATTTCTCTGCGAGATATTTGTCATTCCTCATTGATCATAGTTGGGCAGATATTGAACCTACGTGTGCTGTTCCGTAGATATATAGATGATCCAGAAATCGTACCACCATGCAGCCATTGTAATTAAAAGTATGGTACAAAGTGTGTACCAGTGTGCTTGAAAGATTTAATTGAACTAATGAAATACGCGATCACGGTGTCTTTCTCGATCGCCGCTTCTTTCATAATAAAATCGATTTGTTCCCGCGGAATTTCATTACGCATTACACTATAATAACCGTTCATATATGATAATACAGAATATAACCCGCAAATAAAAATAATGAAATATGAACAAAATCAAGAAGAATATAATAAACAAAACGGAATAGGGAAACAATATCATAAAATTCAGACAAAAATAAAACCCCGTATGATTTTGGAATAGTTCAGTACAGTATAGCAAAAACCTTTTCACAACAGCAATTGTCCGATCAAAAATAGGACATAATAAAACACCTGTACATCAATCTCTGGTTCTGGTACTCCGCTTGACTATCTTAATAAGAATATTAAGTCGCTTTCAAATTTCATTGAAATTAATAATCTCAGTTTAGTAAATAATGTCCTTAATTCGCAGAGAAAAACTTTAGATTTGATCATTACTACTTGCGTTTTAAGTGTTGATGTACAGAGGTCACTTGATCCGCTTCTTCCTGAGGATAAGTATCATCCTGCTCTAGGTATCACTGTTCGCTGTAGTTCTTTATATAAAGCGGATTTTAGTACAAGCGTGGCACCTTACAACTTTAGGAAAGCAAACCCTTTAACATTAAAACAAAAAATTTCCCTGATCGATTGGGAACAACTTTATAATATCAAAAATGTGTGGATGATGCAACTACTTATTTTTATAGTCTAATATACGATGAACTTCAGAAGCATCTTACAAAGAAATCATCTAGAACGTCTACATATCCGCCTTGGTTTACCTCAGAAATTGTTCGTAAACTAAAACTGAAAACTAAGTTTAGAAAATCCTATCGTAGAACCCGCAAGGAAACTGATTATTTTAAGTTTAGTAAACTACGGGCTGAAGTTAAAAAGCTAATAAGGAATTCTTATGATGATTATATTCTTAAGACCCGAGGCTGGTATTCAAAAAAACACTAGCAATTTTCGGGCTTTTGTTAAATATAGACGTCATGATCGGCTACACCCTAGCGTAGTAAAATACAAAAATATAGATTACTGTTCTAGTAAGAATATTTCAAATGCTTTTGCAGAGTATTTTTCATCTATTCATGTGACTGACAGCTTCGTGACACTTAAAACTTCTTTAATTAAGGATGGAAGACACTTAAAACTTGTTCCAATCACCATAAATGATTATGAAAAATCTACTAAGATTCTGAAACCTAAGTGGAGTGTTGGGCCTGATGGATTACCGGCAATATTGTTTAAACTATGTTCGGTAGAGTTTGAAAAGCCACTTATATACTTGTTCAATCTTATTATTGGAACAGGTAAATGGCCCTGTGTTGTTAAAAACAGCTAAGGTTATTCCAATTTTCAAGTCTGGTGATCGTTGTGCAGCTGAAAACTATCGTCCTATCTCCCTACTATGTGTAGCCAGCAAAATATTGGAGTCTATTTTATATGAAAGATTATATAAATTTTTTTGCCTAGAGTTGTTCCTGAACAGCATGGTTTCTTAAATCTACTACAACTAATCTTGTTACATATACAAAATTAATTACTGACTGTTTGGAGCACCGGCTTCAAGTTGATTGTATTTATACGGATTTTAGGCTTTTGACAAAGTCAGACGTAGTTTACTTCTGGCTAAGTTACATAATTACGGATTTTCTGACGATTACATACAGTTATTTAGATCATATTTAATTTCGCGTGTGTGCTACGTATTATTTAATGAATACCAAGCAATATACTCCTACTTCCGGAGTACCACAGGGGGGTCTAATTTGGGTCCACTATTATTTAATATTTTCATAAATGATATAGGAATTAACTTACATTCAAAATTTCTATTATTTGCTGATGACTTAAAAATTTTTAGACCAATTAAAACTGTCAGTGATTGCGAATTGTTGCAAGATGATTTATATAGAATGGTGACATGGAGCGACGATAATTATTTACCTTTTAATTATAAGAAATGTGTTTATATTCGATTTTGTCGTACAAAAAATAAATGTCTCTTTGATTACTCAATGGGTATAATGTTCCAGTTTGTAATGTAACCTGTGTTCGGGATTTCGGGGTTTATATTGACAACGAGCTTAAATTTATGGGTTTCATCATTAGAAATTCATGCGTATTTCGTGATCCTAGGAGGTGTCTATCCGACATTTTTAAGTTATAATATTTTATGCGATTTCCTAAATATTAAATCCTCGAGCGCTAGAAGAAAGATAAGTAAGTTGAGGTTCCTGCATGATTAACGCTCGCATAGATGATAATTATTTATTATCTACAATTTCATTTACGGTTCCCAGTGTTAATAGTAGGTCACATCGTATTTTCTACGAATTGCATGCTCGTACAAATCTAGGTTACAACTCACCACTTTTATCCACCTTACGTCTATATAATAACGTACTAAATATTCATCCGCAGTTAGATATTCATTTCGATAGTAAATTTGTATATAATACATTTTTTTAAACTCTATATTTCAGTTGTTACTTTTCAGTAAGTTTGTTTTATTTTGGTCATATGCCCCGATGGAGAGTTTGCTTACATGAGAGTATGTATAACTGGTATATTTCTGTTTTTTTTTTTTGTGCTTTTCGGATGGTGTGCTTGTATGTGGGTATTGTATTTCATTAGAATCATTTTTCGATTTGTATTAGTAATTTTTTGTTTTCAATCTAAATATTATTTATATTTATTAGCGTGTTGTGTGAGTGTGGTTCAGTTTTATTCATACTTTTACTTTATAATTATTCTGTAAGAGCGTACACTGTAATTATGCTGTTGTGTACGCCGTATTGTTTTGTAAATAAATAAATAAATATAATTCAAAACAGTCTATTAAATGTCAAGAGGATATCAACCATATCATATGGAAATGCGAGAAGTACAAACAAAATCGAAATAATATGATACGGGAATTATTAAAATACACACACACACACTCCCTCTAAATATAGAATCAAGAGGAAGTTGATTCAAACAACGAAGAACCGGTCAAACTCATGTATAAGTTCGTAGTCCAGAATAACATAGAAGTGTAATAAGTCAACGAATAGCTTAAAACAAGAAAACCATCGTAGTATTGGCCAAAGAGACCAATGGTACAGGCCAAAAAAAAAAAACAAGAAAATTATATATCCCTCTATATATGTATACTATTTAACGGGATAAATTAAATTTAACGTTTAACATAACTTCTTCATCGCTGTCAAGAGGTTTTATTCTATTTTTCCTCTGTACAATCGTCTATTTAATAGTTGTAAGCTAACTTTAAAACTCGTTCACTAAATCTAAGTCGCGTAGTGAGAACCCCGTACCGCTATACCCATTTTATTGTATGTATTTTATATATATATATATATATATATATATATACTCTGTTTTGTTAACTATTTAAATATACTTATTATTCATTAATTCCTTCATAATTACATTCTGTACGTACGTGTTTTCTGCAAATCGTTACTTGCTCCATTCTCAATGCTATAAAGTTCATCTATCTTCGGTACGCGACTTGTACATAATCGGACTTGTCGACTGATGCTGCCTGCAATCTTCGTTTCATTTCAGGTGTTACCAAAGGCCGTAACTGTTTCATAAAATAATATGGAATTAATTCAGTATTACCCCTGTAGTAGTAGTAGTAGTAGTAGTAGTACGGGTGCATTACAAACACGGCAATGAAAAGCGAAATAATATTATTACTACATTTAGACACAGACAACCGGTATTTTTGACCGGTAGCAATTTATACAAACACGATACTAAACTCTGAAAAGGTACTGAGAAGTACGGGGTATCTTGAAAAATCAAAAAAAATAAAAAATAAAATAAAATCACGTATAATTGACCGGTTGTCTATAGAGTTCACTGTTAGAGAATTGAGTCATTTGTTCTGCGGCTGGTTCGTGGAATTCTTAACATTCTTCTGTACCCTGTCATTTTCATTGCTATAAGTCTTCATTGGGATGATTTATTATTATTATTATATATATTTTTTTTTTTTGTTTTTTTGGGCACTGCTGAGGAGCAATCACAACCCACTAACGTGTTGATAAATAGTTATTATATATTGATGTTACAATTGGTTAGGAATTTGTAAAGAAGGAGGAAAACACGGGTAGAAAAAATTAAGGAAGTGATAGAGAAAGGAGGACGATAACCGATGGATATTAAGGAATTCAGGAGTGCGATAGTTGGTCAGGTGTGTGAAAACTGCAAATGAAAAGGATGTGGTTTTCATCGGCGATAATTTGTGAATCGGCTGGATGGGAACAATATGGGGAACTGGAAATCCCAATACGAAACATGTGATAATATTATTATTGTATATATACACGCAGAAATTTTTTTAAAATATCATCAATTTGTTTATCACGCACTACGGTGTTCTACGATATGAATATTATAGAAATAAAAGAATGTATTCATACAACAAATTATAAAGTGTTTAAATATCTTTATGTAAAAATAAAACATTGAGAATATTACCTTATCAGATTTATTATCATTGTCATTATTGTTATTACTATTATTACCGTAATATAAAATGGTTTTGAGAAATTGGAGTTATGATGAGACGGAAATCCATCGGTCAAAAAGACAGATTTATTAAATCGGAATATATAGGAAATCGAGGTTCGTTAAAGTGGTAACTACAATAATCTGTGCGACAATGGTCAACATAGTATTAAATATGTATATATATATGTGTATATGTACGTATATATATATATATATATATATATATATACATGTTTATATCTAAATATTTATATATATATATATATATATATATATATATATATATATATATACACTCAAATCATTCGGACGGTCACAACGCGAATAACAGACCATATTCCATCATGAGTTCTGACAACCGGAACAAATTGTGTCTGATACGCTTTTCCATATAAGGGGGAATAGATTTCGTATTCAGCTTCCACCTCCGGTTCAAGGTAAACTAAATTACGACTTCAGCTATCCAATTTATTAACTCTGTTATAAATATGCATACATATACATGTCAAACAGACCTGCATGCGAAAGCTTTCTAATACAAGAAAAACGTTTTAGGACTGCGCGAGTTGAAACAATTTTATTTCTAGAATCAAATTCGGTATTTATAATGGACCTATATACATATACATATATATATATATATATATATATATATATATATATATATATATATATATATATATATATAATAGTATCTATTTTTTTTATTTGTGCATACGATTTAATATGCATGAATTCACGAAAATATAAAAAAAAATATCAAAATATAGCCTATAAATTATATTACGAAGTAATTCGAGAGAATCAGTCACACTGATGTACCTGAATATAATAAACTAGAGTAGCCTGCAAAATTAGGTTAGTCATACTAGTAGTAACGAATATGATGTATATACATGTATAATTTTAACTAATTCAGAAATGAAAACAGGAAACTGCTCTAATAATATAATTTCATTTAATTCAAGCGTACAGCCTATCTTATACCACTGTCGCAGGTAACTATTATACTTACTGCACTTTGAACGTTTTAAATTTCACCGCATTCGCAATTACAACATTTACTATCGTTAATAATTTTTCGATTTGTTTAAATAGTAACTGATAGATCTATGACCAGTAAGTATCTGAGTCATGTAGTATTTTACGCTAGTGTTTTATACATATATATATATATATCTCTACAGTCGTATATTGATCATAATTGACCGTCGTGACCATTATGTAGCAATCAAATTCCTCCACAGTTGTCGATCATCTGCCGAGTGTACCAAATCTGGTATTGACAGTTTAACACGTCGGCATATTTGTTTCGTCCATCGGGTCATTGGCCGACCTTTTCTTCTATGTCCGTTCATTCTTCCTAGTGTGACTGTCCTGTCTAATTCTCGTGCACGCATTATATGACACCGAAAAATTTGTGCATTTTATCGCGTATGTCTTGTGACAATCGTTTATCTATATTAAGACGCTTAATGATCGAGACGTTCGTTTGTTTATCGTGCCATTTTATACCCAGCATTATGCGCCAGCATTTCATTTCAAATGCATCAATATATTGCTGATCCGTGGAGTTTATTACCCATGTTTCGGAACCATAGGTAAAGATGGAGAACACCAGGGAACGAACAAGTTGTATTTTTGTAGAATAATTGATATTTCCATCCCGCCAGATACGTTGCAACTTATTCATAGCATTTAGACTCATCGCAGATCGTCTCCTTATTTCTTTGCTTGAGCCTCCTTTATTGTTGATCCGGACACCTAGATATTCAAATTCGTTGACGACTTCATATCCGTGTAATTGTTGTGAACTATTAGATATGTTTTCATTATTATGATCCACTATCATAATTTTTGTTTTATTTTTGTTTATACGCATTCCGAATTCATGGCTTACTGTCGTCAGTTTATTTAAAGTTGTACTTAATTCTTCCATAGATGATGCAAAAATTGCCGTGTCATCGGCATATCTCAAATTATTAATTCTTGCTCCACCAATTGAAATACCTCCTTCCTCTGCGGCAAGAGTACGTCGCATTATATATTCGGAGTATATGTTATATAAAAGTGGCGATAGGATACATCCTTGTCTAACACCTTTTGATATTTTGAAAGGTTTAGAGAAATAATTATCTGCTCGTACTGTATTATAATTGTTTTCGTAAAGTGATTTCACTGGCATTATAAGATGATTAGGAACATCCATTTCGGACAAAATTATCCATAGCTTGTCCCATATCACGCTGTCAAAAGCCTTTTTATAGTCTATAAATGCTATATATACAGGCACGTAGTATTCTCTGGCTTTTTCTATAATTTGTTTCATTTTCAAAATCTGATTCCGCGTGCTTTTTCCTGCGACAAAACCGGCTTGTTCTTCAGGAATTTGCCAATTAAGATAAGACTTTAAACGCTCATTTATTACGTGTAATAATATCTTAGAAGCGTGTGGAATGAGGGCGATTGTGTACGATAGTTATCGCAACTTTTTGTAGACCCTTTTTTATGTATCGGTATTAAAATTGACGTGGTCCACTGACGCGGCCATTCACATGTATTCCATATTTTACAGCATAATTTATATAGGAAATCAAAAGTGACTCCGGATAATATTTTAATTATTTCGGCAGGAATTTTGTCTTCGCCTTCAGCTTTTCCATTTTTTAGCTTGACAATTGCTTATAGGTTCTTGTTCAAATTTATTGTCCTTTATTTGCGTTGAATTTCTATTTGTACTTCTATTTATATCTGTATACAATTTTTGATATATATATATATGTATCATCAGTGTATTATAGGCTGGTTCGCACCATGTATCAAATTTCCGTTCTAGCCTGTGGCGAGTTTTCTTAATTGCGGATAAGTCGGTATTCCACTTTCCTTTAGAAATATATCAATAAGTGTTGTTCGTGGTCTTCCACGTGGCTTTTTCCCCGTTATCCATCCTTCGATAACATTTTTCAGGATATTTTTATTTTGACGTAATGCATGACCTAGACTCGTGTACAGCGTTATCGAGTATTGGAATGTCAACTTCAGTTGGTAATATTTATCTCGAAAATATGTTTGAATTTTCATAAATCTCGATCGTTTCAAATAAATTTAATGCTTCATTCCTCAATTATCGTATAGTTCGCAATTTTTCCGAGATCGTCTAGTTCATTCATTCGGCGAAGTCGTTCTGTTGACAGGTATTAGGACGCCGATAGTTTTAAAACGGTGTCATTGTTTGACATATAAAGTTTACTATAGTTTTGATTTGCATATTCCCCACGTCCATTGCCACGTGTAAAGATTTTAATTTTTCGCGCGAATAATGTTTCAGCTTCTTTTGTATATTCAACTACAACATCATAAACACAGTATTTACTTTTAAGTGGATAAGCTTTAACATAGCCAGTGAATTTATCGCAGATGAATGTTACAAAATATTTATTTTCGATTATAAGCCCGAATGGACATTTTTCTAAAGGTTTTTTAGTTTCTTTTATACTTCCAAAACAAGTTTCCGAGAATTTTGTTTCGGTTCATATTTCACAAATCTTCATTTTTACCGGATATGTCGTTAATTAATTTTTTGTCTTTAAGATGTCTCAAAACATAATTTGCAACATGATTTAATCTATTAATTCAGCGAATATGTCTAACCTTTTTTGTGGCGACATTTTGAGGAAATACATTCCACAATCTTCGGTGAAATATTTAAATTATATATTTTGCGATTATGTTTAAAAAGTACGTTACAGCCCCATTCAATGTAATGTATTACTAACGTCAATATAAACTGTACCAATACCGCAGTCAGTGAACCTTCTTCACTGGCTACATCAACGTGTTTCGGATTTTGAAATACTTTATATTCTTTCAGTAATTTTTTTATCATTAACTCAATCTTGAGTAGCGTCAGAATCTATTGTAAATTTTATATCGTTGAAATTTTTCTTATTTTCGACATTACTTGCGAAGTGATTAACTTTTTCCACATTTCACTCGCCGTCGGATACAATTTGAGACGATTTGTAGTAATTCATCATCTTTTTTTTTTGTTTTAACTAACATAATAACAATTATTATGAATTACGAAGTAGCGTGAGAGGGGTCAACACCGATTAGTGCAACCCAAGAAGAATTCCAGTAGAAATTAGGATAAATCAAATTGATTCGGTTCAATCGGCGTATCTGAAGACTGTTATCTAATAAATTGATGGTCAGTGTATTTGTATAGCGATTTTTATACTGCTCAACGGCGCGTTTGACTTCGTCTTTAACATAAGGCATGACAAGGTCACCATGTAATGTATAGTTCGAAACATAGGAACGAGCAACGAGTAGCCTAATGACCTTATTTCGGAATCGTTGTATCTTAATACATCATCAGGATGCCCGCACACGTTTTAACATTATTTTATAAATTAAAAGCTTATTTTCGAGAGAAATACTGGAGTATCTAGTACAGTTGCTTCAAGTTTTATGTCAAGATGACGCTTTTATTTGTTCGTGAAAGGTCGATCTTATCCGCGTTATTTCTAGTATGATCGTATTCTTATCGGTTAAACTTCCTAAAGTATATCTGGTTTCGAGTAGTCGGGTTTAATTTTATCTTCTGGCGTTAGTGCGCTTGCGATGATCACGCACTCCGGCAGTTCATAATTTACCGAATAATACAACGCGACATCACGGAGTGCTCGCCTAAGGCTGTTTGTAATGCTAGTTACGTAAGTAATAAATCTATCATGAAAACATCTCTATCACACAATTCTGACGATAGCGAACATCTCTCTCCATCTCTGGGAAAAAAAATTCCGTATACAATCCGAACGTGCATTCTGCCCCCTACATTGCCTATGTGCAACACACTGCTGATAAGAATATCCGTAATCTACATTAGCATTATCTAACTAAATTACTCTCGTCATTTTCTGATGTTGAATGTTACGAATTAATCGTGTGAAAGCGACTTTTAGTTCGGCTGTTCAAGCAAATAATTTTATTCTATCGGTCAACGATAATACACGCGCTTAAAGCATATATCCCAAATTCCCGTTTCTATCGGTATGGAATAATTAGAGGAGCACCTTCAGATGTTTCTGAAGAAGAAATTAAACGACATACTTCTAGTATATTTCCGATCGTGTCAGTCAAAAGATTCACTGGGAGAAATGGTACAGATTTAGTTCCCACTAATACAGTTGAAATCGGCTTCTATCGGAATGAATTGCCCGAATTTATATTCATTTACAATAACTAGTAATAAATATCGCCACAAACCTACACGTGACTCTCGAAACTCTGCTCAAGCTAATAAACCTCCTAAAGGTAAAAATTACAATCATCCCTAAATAAAATCTTCTGTCGGCCCCCGTGCTTTGTTTTCGTCTTTTGGTGTGTGTGCATGTGCATGTGTGTATGAATGTGTGTGCGCGCGTGTGTGTTCTGATGGTTATGATTCTTTATATTATCAGCATGGTTGTTCTAAATCGATACGAACCTCTTTAATGTTATTCAAAGTACACATGTGCGGCATTACTCCCGAGACACATGCGCATACGATTTAGTGTTTTATGAGTGTGTGGGCATGTGAGTGTGTGTGTACATGCAATTGTGCATGAATATTTGTATGCAGGCCGGTGGTGCTATATATATATATATTACATGCTATTATTTATACTCACCAAGTCTTTCCATTTCCCTCTCATTTTTCTCTCCCTCTGTAACTGTAATTAATTCCTATGTTTAAAATAATGCAGTGGAATAGCCGCGGCGTTATAAGCAATTGGCCTCTACTTGAGAAATTCCTTAATAACTTTGATGTAATCTTATTATCGGAAATTTGGCTTGGACATGATACACCCTTCTCTACGCCAGAGTATAGATGTTTTAGAAATGATAGACCTGATGGTTATGGAGGATCTGCAGTATTACTGAAAAATCACATCCGACATTCTGAAGTCAACTGCTCTCTTCCGTCTGATTTGTTCTATAATACTGTGTGTAATTGGGTCTCTGTACTGGTGTTTTTAAACAATAAGTGCATTAGGATTATCTCCATTTACTGCCACAGGCAAGAATTAGGGCCTCACTCCTTCTCGTCCTTTTTATCAGCTCAAGATTGTGAAGTGATAATTGGGGGGGATTTCAATGCTCAATTCATTAGTTTGATAAATTCATAAATTAATAAATTCAATATATTAATTAAACCCAACCGGTGCTACATTATTATTAAACACAATTAAAATGCACGCACATATTGAATTAAAATATGTAGCTTCTACGATATTGCATTTTATATAGTCTTTTTCTTCTCCGCGCCTCGAGGTACAGTCTTCATTTTTATTTGTATTTTTCGAATTCGAAGTAATTCTTTAACTCGGTGTCTTCTAACGGTATCGTTGCGGTTATATTTCGGTCTTGTGCGGATTGTTTTTCCTCGGATTTTACCTTCGACAATATTTCGAATTAATCTCCTTCGCTGAAGTACGTGACCCGTCCGAGTTAATCTTTTCCTTATCCGATTTAATAACGACCATTTCTCTACGTAATTTGTCGTACTACATGTTGGATGTTTAGACGTTCCATTATTTTTCTAATCCAATTCTATAATTAAAATTTCAGCATCGCGGCAGGGATCTTCTATTGTAATCTGGCCGAGGTATTTAAACCCCCTGAACTTGATAAACTATTTCTCCATCAATTTTTACGCTAAACGGGCGTGGTTCCTTTCAGATCATTTTTCTTTTTTCCACATTTATTACTGTAACTGAGTATACTTTCTCTACTTTATTTAAACGGCATATATTGATCGTTTGAAGCAAATCCGCAATTCGTCATATATTTGCAATACCGACGGTCTGGAAGTGTACACGTAAATACGTCTTTAAAATTGAACACCAACGACACGTTGATATTAAAATGTCAATAGACGAAAATATATATACATACATACATATATATATATATATATATATATATATATATATATATATATATATATATATCAGAATAACGTAAAATAGTAGTATGAAAAAAATATTTTTGTAATTTTTTTTTTTAAATATACTGCCTCGTGGGAACTTGTAGGTTAAATAATTAGTAATTATGATAAAGAATTTTAAGTGTTTGTACGCTGATCCAGTTATCGATTTCCACTAATATTAACTAACTATTATCCCCGTCCTGGGCAGGCAGTCTGCAGTTTCGATTATGTTTACTTTTAATGCTCTGCTGTGACACCGTTGCGTTCTGAGCTTTACCTTTTCTTGCTAAGTTCGGCATGTATTAACACCCAATGTATTTGTTCTTTATCGACTATCACATAAAGCATTCGATTATGTCAAATGGGTTAAGAACTATTGGAAATACTAACCTTTACGCACGTACCAAGACACCTGTCCTACTTAATAAATAATGTCTATATCCAAACAGAAGCCGGAGTAAGGCTCGCTGTTTCAGGAAAATTTCGTTCGCAGAAAGGCGTAAGGCAAGGTTGTATATTGTCCCGCATACTTTACAAAATATATATGTAGCCAGTATATAATGATACATGCCTCGAAAGGCTATAAAGGAGCAATAATGACGGATATCGAGTAACGAATCTACGATACGCCGATGATACTACGCTCATTGCTGCCTCCAGAAATGAAATTATAAATTTACTGAACAGAGTAGGAAAGTAGAAAACCGGGACTTTTAATTAATAAAAAAAAAAAAACAAATTATGGTAATAAATAAGGATAATAATTCTCGGGGGGAAAAAACACTATACGAGACTAAATAAAATTTGGAGAGATCATTCCATTACTCGTTCAACAAAATTAAGGCTTGTAAAAATACTTTAGGTATTTACCATATTTGCATGTGGAGCCGAAACCCAGACATTATACATAAGCAAGACAGAGAAAGAATTTATGCATTCGAGATGCTGAAAATACCACGGACGGCAAAGAAACAAACGCCTAAATTCTGGAAGAGCTAAAGGTGGAACAGCGTCTTCGCACTTTATGCCAACAGAAAATCCTAAGATATTATGGACACATATCATGCGAAGAAATGAGAACAGCCTAGTAAAAGCCGCAGTAATTGGCCAGATAGAAGGGAAAAGAAGGAAAGGAAGACCTCCGACTCGGTGGATAGATACTGTCACGAATCGTACCGGATTAACAGGAATTCAAGCTATAGTGGAAAGCCGAAATAGAGTCAGATGAAACAAAATTATATCAAATGCGTTAAAATAGAGGTCATGTTACTCAGTCACTGAGTTATCGATTATGATGATAAAAGTGAAATTTACGCTATACTTATTAGAACTAATTCTTCATCAAAATTTATCATCGAATTAATCAATTATTATTATCTCTTTTATTGTTGATATACTGGAGAGTAGTTATTTTATGAATTAACAAAACGAAAATAAAAACAAAGTTAATCACTGTACAAATTATTGTATTAATGCAAAGCTTTTCGACATTCCGTCATTTTCAAGCATATACAAAAAAGATACATATAAATTAACAGAGATATTAATATAATAAAAAGTTATATATATATATATATATATATATATATATATATATATATATATATAAAAACACAAATTTTAAAAACGGAAATACAGAGAAGGCTTTTAATAACATAAGAAGACAATTTCCGAACAAAAGAAAGAATCTAAACAACATTAAAAATCATAAGGGTAAAATACTAATCAATAGCGAAGAAATACAAGAACAATGGAAACAATATATCGAAAAACTTTACGATGATGAAGAACTTAATAACTCTGCTATAGAAGAAGAAAATCACGTACCTGAGGATAAACATATGTGATATTAAGAGAAGAATTTGAGAAATCACTAAACGAATTAAAACCTAAGAAAATGTGTGGAATAGATAACATACCAGGGGGAACTTCTCCAAAAAGTAGATATTAGAACAAAAGAGGTAATGTTTAACCTGATGAACGAAATATATGTTACCGGAATTATTCCAAAAGATTTTCAAAGTGTCGATATATTTGCAATCGCCAAGAAAATAAATGCCCAAACTTGCGAAGAACATAGAACCCTAAGTATGCTACCGCATATTCTAAAAATCTTGACAAAAATTATATAGAATCGTATACAAAAGAAGGTAGAAGAAAATTTGACAGATATTTGGTTCCAGAAAAGGAAAGGGCACGAGAGAAGCCATATTATCTTTACGACTACTTATGGAGAAAAATTTGGAGATTAATAAAAAAACTGTTTATCGCTTTCATCGATATTTAAAAAGCCTTCGATAATGTCAACTGTTATATAATGTTCAAAATCTTGAAAGATATACACGTAGATTACAGAGATCGAAGGATAGTTTTCCAATTATATAAGAACCAAGAAGCAGTAATAAACAAAACAACCATAAGATAAAAAAGAGAATAAGACAAGGATGCTGCTTGTCGCCACTTCTTTTTAATATATACATAGAGGAAGCAATGAAAGACAGAAAAGAAAAACATTGGCACTAAAATCAATGGAGTCCAATACTATACGATATGCCGATGATATCGTTTTGATAGCAGAAGGAGAGAAAAAATTGCAACAACACCTTAATTACTTGAATATGCTATTAATAGAAAAATGCAAAATGAAAATAAATGCAGATGAAACGAAAGTAATGATATGCGCAAATGAAGTCGCAAAAGATATGGACATAGTCCTCAATAGAAAACGAGTATCTCGAGTAAAAGAATTTTCTTATCTCGGCAGTTTAATAACGTCCAACGGACGAATAGAAAAATAAGTAAAAAAAGGAATATAAAAACGCTTTTATTAAAAGGAAAGAAACGCTTATTACATCGAGAAATATTTCATTACGTATAAGGAAGTTGTTCGTTTAAACTTTTGTCTGGAGCGTTAGCGAAACATGGACTTTATATAAAAAAGAAAGATTAAAACTTCAAGCTTTTGAAGTTTGGTGTTATCGAAGGATGCTGAGAATATCATGGATGGATAAAATCACAAACAAGGACGTATTCAAAAGAATAGAAGAACAACCAGAGGTAATAAAAATAAACACGATTGAAAAGAGAAGAAATAGTATGATCGATCATCAAATCAGACATATGGTTAAAAAACTTAATAGAAGGAAAAGCAAATGGAAAATTAAGAAGAGGAAGACGAAGAACCCAATTTATGAAGGCCATGATAAAAGAAGCTGCTATTGCCAGGAAATTATTTGTTTAGCTACAGGCCATGTTGCCCACCAACCTAACGGTTGAGGAGAAATGATGATGATATATATAGATTTACATAGCCAGATCTAACTTAATTTACTAAAAAAAATATATATATATTTACAATAAAATTTAATTATAAAACTGATTTTAAAATTAATTCTTCATCTAAATTGATCAATCATTATTACTTCATTGTTTTATAATTTGTAGTTTTTCTAATAATTTTCTTTTTTCGCGAATTTATACATTTTTACGTGAAATAAATCTCTTCTAGGTATTAATTTCTCGGTTTGCATATGTTTTATTTTTATCTTTTTCTATATTTTATTTCTGTAATATTTATACCATATTTTATCAACAATAGTAGGATTATATTTATTATTAATCGATATTTATTTTATAACGCTTTTTCTTTACTTATTTTATCATTGTCTGATTTGTTTTTACTCTATCGATGACTTCTTAAACTAGCCGATTTATGCATTTTTGGGTGAAACGAATCATTAGGTTAGGTATTAACGTCTGTTTGTGTAGGTTTTATATATATATATATATATATATATATATATATATATATATATGGAAATTTTTTAAATACAGAAAATTGTTTATTTTTCCTCATATTTCTAATTGTAAATTGAACGTTTTTATTATAGTTATTTAGATTAGATACGAAATTGTTCAAAATATGATCATTATCATTATTATTCCGTATCATTAAAAGAGAGATATCGTCCACAATTCTTTTCCATATTTCAACACATTATCTTTAAATATATTATTATTTTTAATATCGTTATCTAATTTGTTTATGTAAATATCGGCTAATCGTAAATCTAAAGAAATATCGTGTACATTTTTATATTTAATTTTTTCTATCTATATATATATATATATATATATATATATATATATATATATATATATATATATATATATATATAATATGCATATATTATATATAAACCTACGTTACATTTGGATTTTTAGCTATTGCGTGGAATATGCAAATAAATATATACGTACATATTATACATATTAATATATCTTTATTATTTTTTTCGTTTTTTAAAGCCATTTGGTCGGATTTAGCTGCTATGGCAACTTTAAGGATACTTGACATATGTTTATATACATATAAATTCTATATGATTTATAGAATTTTTTGTTGAAATAAATATATTGATTGATTGCAATATATATATTATATATATATATATATATATATATATATATATATATATATATATATATATATATAAAATATATATATATATAATATGTATATATATATATATAATATGTATATATATATAATATGTATATATATATAATATGTATATATATATATAATATGTATATATATACATTCAAATGTATACGTCAGAAGTTTATTATAATTAGTACATTAAATAGCATTTTTATCTTCTCGTTAATAACGGTACCGTTGTCGAATTTACAAACCCGCTCGCAGTTATTTTGTTGCGGTAACTCGTTGGCTTTAACGTCGGAACGAAATTTTAGTTCATAAAACGTACTGGATAAAGGGACACGACTATTTTAACTCGATGGCTACCAATTTTACAATTTACTAGTCGGTGGCGACTCTATTCGTGTTTACCGTTTGTCGTAAAAATTTGGCACGTTATTAACGCGAAACTGCGATTACGTCATTAGACATAATCTAGAAATATCCGTATTTTCATCTAACCGAATAGTCTGGCACGTGTAGATTATTGCGACGTCTTTGATTGAAATTAGGAAGTTACGAAAGTTATAAGATCGCTACGTCGCTTCGAACTGACTTAAGTATAGGCTGCGAAAAAAAAAATTTCATTCGAGGACAATTTTTCCTATATATATATATAGAGCTGTATAATTTTTTTTTTTTTTTTTTTTTTTTTTAATACAATATCGCTATCTCTTTCTTTAATTACACGAACGCAACTATTTCACAAACGGTTGATGATGAGATATTTTACAGATGGTCTTTGACCGAGATGTCGCGGTCTCATTTTTTACTAGGCGAAAGCGAAAAATCCACAACAGACAGTCGGTCTACCGGTTAATAGTTGCCGTGTTTGTCGATTTTAGGTGGCTGATAAATTTTAAACGATTTGACAGAGATATCGCTGTCTGCTAGTTTTTGAAACTTTAAACTTCTTGTAATTTCTGTCTTATTTTGCGATATTAATGCGAAGCAAAGCTTATAACGAATCCGAGATAATGTAGGCTATAAGTTGTGCGAATTTTATTGCTTTAATAGTTTTCGGGTTAAATCGGAACAGACAGGCAAAAATTTAAAAAAATCTATATAGATTTTCTCTGTTTACCTGTGATAAAAATAGCAGCGCAATGCGGTGATTATAATGAAAATATTCGCAAATCACAGACAGTACAGTTGTATGTTTTTTTTTTTTTTTTGTTTTTTTTTTTTTTTTTTATTCGATTTTGGCCTTCTAAGGACCACGGAAAACAGTTGTATGTATATATTAGTATAGATAACTAAAGCAAATAATAGAAACTTAAATATAATATTCTGAACTTGGTCGTGATCACCTTTTGTCGTCTTATCTTTTGCTTGTTTTTATTTCTCGAGAAGAAACTCTGTAATTAGCGACGATTTTATAACTGTCACGTTTACGGACGATACAGCCGTTGTAGCTGTAGCTAAGGAGCAAAATCTAGTCCTCCACGAAACTCCGCAGCGGACTTTAATAAAAATCGAAACCGAGTATTAAAAATTTTTCCTGCAATTTTTTAAATATAAGTTCTTTCTTTATAAATATTATTAACTTTGATTATATGTTTACCAATCTGTTTTCTGGAGAGAATGGTCGTACGGAATATTTGTATTTTATATATGTATATATATATATATATATATATATATATATATATATATATATATATATATATATAAAACGTAGAATTAATGGCGTAATAATAAACGAATTTTCAATATCAAATTGAAACCGGGTTGAGACTGTGCCGTATCGCAGTTAACGAAAGCAAATGCGTGCGGGTTACATTTACTTTGCGCAGTTTAACCTGTTCAACCACTACATTAAATGGTGAATAATCTCGCAACGGAATTACGTTAAGTATGTGGGGATGCATCTCGACAGTAAATTAACACGGAGCGGACATATAGAACAGAAAAGAAAACATCTTGACATAAAATTGAAGCAGCTGTATACTGGCTTCTTGGCAAACACTCCAATCTTTCTCTCGAAAATAAGCTTTTAATTTATAAAATAATGTTAAAGCCCGTGCGGATATACGGCCCGATGCTGTGGGGCTGCGCAAGAAATAGCCATATAAATAAGATAAAACGATTCGAAAATAGACCCATTAGGCTCTACTCATTGCTCGTTCCTTGTTTCGAACTATACATTTACATCGTAGCCTTCACGTCCCTTATGTTAAAGACGAAGTCAAACGCTCCGTTGGGCGCAGTATAAAAGACGCTTTTTGATACAAGTACAGCGGCCATAAATTTATTAGATGGCAGATACGCCGATTGAAACGAACCAATTTTTACTGGGATTCATTGGTGATCGCTACTAACGGGTGTTAACCCCTGTCACGCTAATTCGCATTTCATAACAATTACTAGATGGCTTCGCAGTAGTAATTACGTTATTAAATTTAACAATTCGATTTGATTCTTATTATTATAATTATTATTACTATTATTATTGGGATATTATAAATTTTTTTTCTCTCTTGTTTATTACTGCAAGCTGAACAACAAGATCATTTAACAGCAGTATTTTGGTGAGGAGCATAACAGGAAGGGTATAGTACCTACTGGTACACCTCAAATTATTTTCTACGTCTTAAGTGTCTGATTTCGCCGATTGTACCTAACAGTCCTAATGCAAGGGTATTTGGATCCAACAGTCCTAATGCAAGGGTATTCGGATGATTTCCCAGCTTCACAGCACGGTTCTGTGTATATTGCTTAATGATTTCGCACACATAAGGAATGATCAAATCATTATGAATGATCTGGTTTGCTACATATCAAGGTGCATTTGTTAGCAGCCCAAGGATTTTATTCTAGGCAGTCTTTATAGTTTTTATGTTTGTCGGCTTTGCGCAAACTCACAACACAGGCCTCAAAATCGCAGTACGGCAAGATAATCGGAGACACGAATACGTTAATTCCTAAATTGCCTAACGTCGCTGCTACGATAAATCTAATTCGTTTTAACTGCAATTTGCATATAACGTCAAACCGATGAATATTTCCAATTTTCAAAAATCTAACAGATAGACGTACTTTCATCATCCATCACATGTGAACTTATTTTATTTGCATAAAAATCAGCCCGATTTATATTTACAGTGGAGAAGTTATTATAAGCAAAAAGAAAATCCCTAAAACATTCTCGTCGCGTAGGCTTAGTCCTGTGTTGTGGTCGTTGCTTGTCTTAACTTAAGTAGTTTACAATTTGATTTATACGTTATATTATACAAAGTAACGCATATATTATATTCTACTCTATTTGATAATATACATATATATATATATATATATATATATGTATATATATATATTAGTATATAGGCCGTGTATCTGTATCTAAACCACGTGTTCGACACGACGATTTCGTCGGCGATGACTTTTAAGTTAAATTCCCACACCCGTTAGTCCTAGTTCTAGTTCTACCTAGTCTGTTTTCGGATTAGTCGATTTTTAGCAACAACAGATAGAGCAGTAATAGCAGCCTATACATAAAGTCGGTATAAGTAAGTAGGAAGTGTAACTTTACGTGACTTGAAATAATTTTCGAAACGTCCGACGCCTCGTACAAATTCCACCGTAACGGACCAGCAACTCGTTACCGTTGTTGCGGTCGATCGGTCTGAACGTAAAACACGTATAACCGTATAGCAACCGGTAATATTACCACTTCACTGTTTTACCGTTCAAAACGAAACTACTTTCATCAATTCGTTTTTGTCATTTTATTCAGCACGTTCTTTCTCAACCCTACTTACGAATTTCTTATTAAACGCGCGTAAATCGACTCGTTCGGTAATAAGTGAGAACGGGAATTTGTTTTTATTTATTTTATGTTTTTCATCGGAGCGGTTTTAACCGTATAAAAGGATAAAACAGAATCGAAGGAAGAAACACGAGGGAAAGAACGACAGAGAGAGATTAACGAACGTTCTTATAATAATAAATTTTCTCCCGCGAGAGACGGCTATGATTTGTATTTTATAACGAGCAGTACTGACTGACTATATTACGGTGGGTAAAGTATCTTCCGTTTCATCCATGCAACTGTTTTCCTCGTCACGAAAGTAACGATTTTGCGCGCCTAATTATAATAAAAATAATTAATAATAAAAATAATTAATAATAAAAATAATTAATAATAATAATAATTAATAATAATAATAATAGTAATTTGGCGAAATAAAAATATTTTTATTATACCGTAGTAGATATATTTTAAAGAAAAATACTTTCATCACTCGAGCGTCCTCGATGGTCTAGTCAGGATGCCCTAGTCTCAATGCTGTAGCTACAATGCAGTAACCAGTGAAAAACGAGTAGACCTTTTATTTTTTTTAATATAATATATAGCGATACGATACAAAAGTATTTTCATCTTGTTTCGTTAAACTAAATACGTGTCAGAGACCGAGGAAATGCTACAGAAATAATACTTTTTGATAACTCGATTCAAACGAATTTATTTTCAAATCTCATTAAAAGGTTTTTGGTATATACAATACGATGCACAGACACCGACTATTAAACTGTTATAAAACTCGAACAGCGCTACGACTGTTTATGCACATTCGTGTATGTGTGTGTAGGTTTTCGAAACACAAAAGTAGAGATAATTTTGCGCATGTAGTTCGCTTCACTAAAACGACTAAAAATGACAAAAATATCATAAAAGAATTACCACCAACAAAATGGATATTAATAAATGGGACGATTTTGTTCCACTTGTTAATGATACATTAAAGAAAAAAAAACTCAATTCAAAATTTAACTGCAAAAGGTGATGGATTATGAAAGTATTTGGGTTTCCGGATTGTGTATAACGATATTTACGTAATTATAGATAATTGTCGGTATTACGTTATTTCGTTTTAAATATTTCACACGTTATTATAATTATCAGAAAACTATTGTATATATATATATATATATATATATATATATATATATATATATGTGTGTATATATTTATCTTTATTTCATTTTAATATTTATATTTGTTAGGTTGTATACAATGATGATGAAAAATTCGACATAATAGAAAACCAGTTATAACGCCAGTACGGTTTTTAGCCGTGGCCTTTTGGTTGTTTCTCGAGTACATGCGAAAGAAAAGAAAAAAACGCGACTAAAAAACAGGCTAGTTCGTCATTATTTTCTTGTTCCGTTGTGAACTTTATCGTTATCGCGTGAAACATGTTTAAATCCATCTCGAAATTTCATTCGGCTTTTCAGTACCACGGTCTTTCGAGCACACTGGTACGCACTTTGTACCATACTTTTAATTACAACGGCTGTATAGTGTGGTACGATTTTTGGATCGTCTATATATTTTTCTATACGTTCAAAATCTGCCCAACTATGTCACGTATTTCCCTCCAGCTCGTGCAAGGTGGAGCACGCGTTTTGCGTTTTGTATATTAGGAAAGTGCGTTCCTTTTCTTTGTGAAATTTTTATATGAAATCGTGAGTTTATTTAAGTGTCTTTTTTTTGGGAAAACAACTTCTTTTAGTTTCACTTGTTCCCTGCTGCTCCACGAGGTTCCGGTTTTTTATTTGGTTGTATAGATAAAACGTTGATAACTAGAGGATGTTACTATTAATAATCCTTGTTCACCTTGAGAAAAAAAAACCCACAAAAAACAATAAAACATTCACTGGCAACAAGCGTAATAAATATTAAAAGTTAATTTGAAAAGTTTGGAATGTAATGAATTTTTTTGTTTTTTAATGTAAGCTTTTCAGCCGTTAAGCCATTATCGTGCGAATATAAAAAATATTAAATTATAAAAATATATATATGAATTTGTAAAAATATAAAATTTAAAAAATTAATTAAATACGAAAAAATTATCGAAATGATAAAATAGTATTTTCGAAATAATCCGATAGTGAAGACGCATACGACAATCAGCGATATAAAATTTATAAAAACGATAATATAATATCGAATAAAATAAAAATTAACAAAAAAAACGTCCGACGATATAAAAATTTATACATAAACAGCGATACGATCCGAATTGTGATTCACTCGCTGTTTTCACTGTACTCAGCTTCAGTATTTATAAGGTATACTGTCGATTACTTTAAGAATCGATTATTACTCCATTCCGTTAGTCTCGAGTATTTTTATCGCTAGTTTCTCCGAGACGTCGATATTTATTGATATAATTCGACGGTAATCGTAGATTTCTTATTTCGGCTAGTAGTAATTTTTCTACGCTGATTTCAGAATCCGCGGATAAAATTTTCTGTTTTTTTTTTCATAATTTTTTTATTTTATCGATGTTTAAAAGATCGAAGGAAAATTGTAAATTGTTAAAACCATCTCGTAGAAACTTCAAAATTATATTTTAAACATCGAACGAATCGATATTTTCGCAAAAGTTATATTTATATAAGAAGAAAAATGCGAAACACGCACTTGCCTAAAATAATCTCAATTCTAAATGACAATCAATTATATAAAAAATAAATTTACGTAAAATAAGAAAAACCAATTGTATAAAAAAAAAATAAAACATTCGTGAATAAATACGCGCAAAAAAATAAACTGAACTTAATCAATAACGGCGCTCGTGATGAAAAATCTGTATACTGTCGGATAAATCTTCTTCTTCTTCATTAGCCATTATCAGTCCACTGCTGAACGATGGCCTCACCCAACATTTCCCAGACGATTATTTTGCTTTATCCTGTCAATTTGACCTGAACTTTTCGATTTCATCTGTCCACCGTATCCCCTTGGTCGTTCTAAGGTTCGTTTGCTCTCAGGTTTGCACGATGATGTTGACGCACTTATCCAGCGGTTTTCGCCTCTATGTCGGCACCACCACCATTTACTATGTTTAATAATGCTTATTGCATCTTTAAGTTTCGTTGTTTTTCGTATTTAGAGTGATCATAGACCTTTCCATTTTTCGCTGATTAACTTTTATTTTTGTTCAATCATTTTTTTTCTTTTTTTTTTTTTGTTAATATCCACGTTTCACTAGCATACGTTAAAACTGGCATCACTGATCGAACACACGCCTTTTCAGTCTTAATTTTAACTTCCTTAAATATGCTTCTAAGCTTCGTGAATGCTATCCATGCTAATTGTATTCTTCCGGATATTTCACTTTCTAAGTCGTTGTCTACTTTAATCGGTCTCATTCAAGAATTATATATATATATATATATATATATATATATATATATATATATATATAATTTAATTATAAACGAACAAAATAAAACACAATCACTAAAAGTTTTTAATCGCGAAGCTTTTCGACAGTTACGTCATTTTCAAACGCGAACTAAAATTATTACATCTTTTTTTAAGATATATAAAAAAAGATGTAATAATTTTAGTTCGCGTTTGAAAATGACGTAACTGTCGAAAAGCTTCGCGATTAAAAACTTTTAGTGATTGTGTTTTATTTTGTTCGTTTATAATTAATTAATAAAATCACTACTCTCCAATATATTCAATTTTTAATAGAACCTGAACCAGGTTTGGGAGATATTTACCAATTTTGATGAAGAATTTTTCAAAAATTTGTTTTATAAATGAAATTTATTGTAAATTAATCTAAAATTGAAATTATGTTTGGCTAGTGAAATATGTATATAAAATTTTAAGTTGTTGTTATATAAACATTTCTGATTTTTCATATATAAAAAAAGATGTAATAATTTTAGTTCGCGCTTGAAAATGACGTAACTGTCGAAAAGCTTCGCGATTAAAAACTTTTAGTGATTGTGGAAAAAAAAAAAAAAAAAATAGATATATAAAAAAAGATGTAATAATTTTAGTTCGTGTTTGAAAATGACGTAACTGTCGAAAAGCTTCGCGATTAAATACTTTTAGTGATTGTGTTTTATTTTGTTCGTTTATAATTAATTAATAAAATCACTACTCTCCAATATATTCAATTTTTTGTATATATATATATATATATATATATATATATATATATATATATATATATATATATATTATAGTGCCGTGTTTAACTACCGAGGCTAGCACTGGATATTTAAACATCGAACGAATCGATATTTTCGCAGAAGTTAATTTTAAAAAGACAAAAGAAAAACACGGTTCAACCGAAAAATAATAAATGACAAGCAATTATATGAAAAATAATTTTACGCGAAATAAGAGGAAACCCAATTGTATGGAAAATTGTAAATCGAACATACGTAAACAAATACATAAAGTGCTTTACACGATGAATGTAAAATACGTACCACAGAAGATGACAATAATACATCAGGAGCGGTTATATAACCGTTAGAACTGGACTAAAATTGGACAACCGGATACACATCAACACACACACACTGGAAATTAAACCATTAGACACGGGCGTAACGATGAAATTAACCAAACGTAAACTACCGAAATTTTAATTCATCCAAATATGTAACACATTAAGACGTTGTCCGTTTTGGGTTTAAGAAAACACTGGTGAAATGAAAATATTACAAAACTGATCGAACGAAAATAAAATATTAATTACGAGCGGACGATGTACGATTGTGTAAAATAACATATCTGGTTTTTATTCGAACAACAACAACGCTAAATGATTTCACATTCGGACACACTGATATGACGATAAGTTCTAACAGACAGTCAATCGCTTTTTTTGCATTTTTTTTTTGATTTTATTTTATTTTATTTATAGACGCTCGATTTATCATTTGCGTCTTAGAGTTGATTATAAGCTGTTTATTAAGTTAGTGTCTGTAAGGTACTGTAAAAGATTTTTCATTTTGTCCGGGTTATCTTCGAGTATTTTATTGTGTCATGATTTAGTATTTTATACGTTGGTTTCTGTAACATTCTAATAGTATGCGGTTTATATTTAATTGCGAATTGCATTCATGGCAGTTAGGTGGAGGGGTCCTATTGAGTAGGTGTTGTAAAGTAACGTGTGTACTGTACGTAGTCGAGCTAGCGTTTTTTTTCTGTTTTTCTTTCTTTCTGGTCTGTTGTTTTCCAGTTTCCTAATTTCGGCTTAATCTGATATAGGTGTGTATGTGTACATTGGGTCTCCCAGAATTTTTGAAATGACATTTTAATTGTTTGTATAAGGACTGTATGTATATCAGTAATGTGAGTTGATTTTATTGTTTTTATATTCGTAGGAGTTGTTTTGACTATTCTATCAATGATTTCATTCCCGGCTATTCCCGAATGGGCTGGTGTCCATAAAAGAACAAGTTCATTGTTATTTGAAATGAGGTTGTTAATAATGTGTTTTAGGTTGAAAGTATTCTGTATTTTTAATATATTTTTGAATATGTTTAAGAGCGCTGTAAGAATCTGTGCAGATTACATATTTATTCGGTCGTGCTTGTTTAGATATGTATTTTAAAGCTTTATAAATTGCAAGAAGTTCTGCTGTAAAAACTGAGGCTGATTCCGGTAGATAGTATACTTGGGATTGGTTTAGGCCGATGAGGTTTGGTTTGTGGACTTTGATGCATCAGTGTATATTTGTGTGTACTGTTTTTCCAAAATGTTGTAAATGCATTTGTGGCTCTGTCAATTGTTCGTATATGAAAACATGTTCTTACGTGGTGCATTAGCAAATCTAATGTGAAGTAAATTCGGATATCGTTTGAACAAATTCTGCTTATTTGCCCGTCGACAGAATTCAAACTACCACGTTGGTATACTTTTGCCGCTTCGTAGACTTTGGAAGTCTACGGCGAACATGATATGCTTAAGTCTCACGTCGGACCCACGTCAATTCCAAATTGTTTTTTCTTTAAGATATCTAAAATATTTTCATTCTGCCAGGCTAGTTATCTAACTTTTTTTTTTTAGCGCGCAATTTTTTCTACGAATTTACCGAAGAATAAATTTTTAATTATGCCTTGCTATACGGCCAGTACTAATTGCTCCTTAACGTATAAAACGGATTCTTCATCGTAAGCTGAACCGGTTTTTTTTTTTTTTACCCAGCAGGACGCACCCACGCATTTTTGAGCTAGTAGCATAATTGCGGGGTAAAAATTTCTTTTAACAAACTTTTGCATTCGAAATACGATTGGAAAGAATCACTTAATTTTCCCTTAGTTCCACGCTTGTGAAGTTGCCCAAACCCGGTTGTTGTTTTGACAGTTCTAATATACTTAATATCCGGGAGTCTAGACAGTTGCGACACTCAGGGAGTCAGTGAGTATTAGGACATATTTTTTCCGATATAATCGAATAAAAATAGTCTAGTATGTGACATATATTTCCATCAATAATTATTGTGAATTCGCATATGGTACGTAAGCTATCAGTGTATATAATTTTATAAGAGTTGTACTCCTTCTACGATATTCGACGCAACGAAATTGTTAATTTCATCCTTTGATATATCGAGTCAGCTAGTGTATCTATTTACTTCTTATCTACGCTGCCGCTATAACGTCTGTCTAGACCGAAAGGGTGGGTAAAGCTGTGCGGGGTTGTGCAAAGTCGACAAATGTAAGAATTATACTGACCGCCCGAAATAAAATTCTTCGTAACGTCGCTTACTGGATCTATCACCGCGATTTAAACGTTACTAAATTCGAAATCGTTAAAAAAAGTAACCACAAACCGGCGCTACGAGGCCGGAAAAACATTCAAATAGCCAAGCATCGAGGCTATCGGAAACAAACGACGGCGTAAAAGAAGGACAATGACGGATAAAAAGCAATCAATGCTTTCGAATTATTATGGACGTGGAGGAGAGTCCTGAACAATACCGTGGACGACACGCGTAACTAATGCTTCCATAATAGATGAAATAAGGAAACCAAACAGGCTGAGAAACGAGTTCTTCAGTTGTTTGGACACGTCGTAAGAGATGGAGATAACAGCGTAGAAAAGATAGTATCATTAGAAAAAAAGGCCAAACAAGAGAGGAAAGGGACGACCACCATCACAATAAAAAGAGTCATATTGGTGGCACAGGACCGAACACGATGGAGACTATATGTCACAGGTCACAACAGTCATATTGACTAGGCCAAAGAATATATATATATATATATATATATATATATATATATATATATATATATATATATATATATATAAATAATAATTTACAATTAGTGCATTTTCCTGGTAACTTTATCAGTTTCTTTAAAGATAAGCCACTAAGCCGTATGTAATTTTATTTCATATATATATATATATTTTATTTAAATGAATTATCGACTACCGGTGTTGCTGTTGCTTGTACTGATTGTTACTTTTTTCCCCCGTCTTTTAAATTTCTTCGTCGAAAAGTTCTCGCGGGGAACGAAGAAAATTCTATCGTCTTCGGAAAAGTCGAATCGAAAATAATCGAAATACAACGTAAAAGTTGAAAATAGTTTTCAACGAGATATTCTCGAACAAGGCTTTATACTTTCTACACGGCCGCTTTAAAAGAAGATAATGCTAGGAGCGGACGTTTTTAAAGTTATTCGAAAAGTCAGTAAAAAGAGAAACGAATAAAACGGACCGTGACGAAAGACAAGGACGGACACGAGGTCGAAGTAAATCGAGTCGCGGTTCTTCGCCGTTTTAAATCTCTCGAAGTGGCATAGAAATTGAAAGAAAACCAACTACTACCCCCGCGAGGCTCTATCAACGCGAAATGTTGGAAAATTTTTGACGGAAATTAGTTGGATAAGAAATTTCGTTGTACTTTTTAAGGTAGTCCGACAGAGTGATGTGATGTTTATCGAACGTTTTCAATTTTAATTTAAGATACATTTCGTAATAAAATCGCGATTAAGAGTTTTCTCTTTTCCTTCGAACAACATTTAATCTCGTCCTTTTTCCACCCGTGTCTTCGTCCTCTAAAAGAGAAAGAGAAAGTTTGTCGGTGTTCCGGCTATTCATAATGAATGGAGAATTTTAAACACTCGCGTCCGTCAACGACGAATCTATCATCATCGCCACGATATGGTCATCATTATCATCAATGACGAGTTTGAAATTTACGCTAAATCTCGTTAGACGATAAAATTGAGTGAAAAATATAATTCGAGAAACCGAACACCAACACGAAAAACAAAAACATCTACCGTTTACATTAGTATATATGTGTGTGTGTGTGTGTAAAGTACGATTATTAGATCGTTCTTTAGATAACAGCGACGTTTGTATGTTATCTGTTGTATTATGAAAAGTTAATTTTAGTTTAGAGAGATGTGTTATTTAATTTTCGTTTGTTGATTCGCGCCTGTAATATCGTGTATAGATTCGTTATCTTCTCTAGAGTTGCAATCAAATACGATATTAAATCCGAGCGTGAATCCTACAAATCGAAAATACCGTAAAAACTGCACAAATGTCGGTATATCAGTTTTTTTATTAAAACGACGATTTTAAAACTCGAAAGAATCAGAGCAGCAGATGGTGTAATTCAGCTTTCCTGATGAATTTTAAGCGTTGTGCTACCATAAGAACGTAGCAGAACTTTCTCCTATCAAGAGTACGATCAAGTCCCGAGGTCAGTACAATGTGAAACTTTCATCGGAAGTAGAAAAGATTTATCGAGATGACGCGGATAATTTCATTTTTAATCATTTCCCGTTGCCTGAATTTGAATCAACTTTATCATAAATGACGTAATCGAGTACGGGAATGAAGTTATTTCTTGTTTAAATAATATCGTTGAAAAGAAGGATGATTCCTTAAAAGAAATTACGAAACATTTTTTAGTCGAAAAATTTTCAACCAGAAATAAAAATGTCGAGTCTTGGATCGATGAGAAACAGTCTCTAATCAGTTTTCGTTAAAAGGGTCGAAGTTTATAAGAGGTTTTTGTTTCCGAGTACGCAAAGGAAACTCACGGTATTAACGCAGTCTGGGGACTGTGGAAAGAAGATCTATTTTCCATAATTTTTTTAATGATGTTTCTTCGAAACCAATTCGTTTGCATATCAATTCCGATACTTAAATGGTTCGTACATTGATTTTTGTTGTCAAAAAAGAAAGAATGCTTCTTGAATTAGATCATGAAATTCCTGAGCATATGAAGTTAAATCCTACAGTCCTTGGACTTCCTACTCAGATTCAGAATGCATTAAGTCGACCCTCTATTACGTCGATAAAAGCTTTAATCCAAAAATTAAATTTAAGAGTGAACCTACGAAACCTAACGTTAGAACAAGTTGGAAACGGAACAGCAGCTTCAGGGATACCAGGACGAAACGAAAAAGACAACTTCTTTTAATAAGAAACCGTGTTCGAATTGTCGTGAGAAACGTAATAAAGGCACTCGTTTTCACCCAGAAAACTTATGGTGGTTCCGCGATAAATCGCTAAATAACATAAAATCTGTTAATAATTTGGAAATGGAATCTGAATTGAATTCGATGGTAAAAACTTGTAATGATACCACTGATCAGAGTTGATTTGCTTATTAATAGTACAAAAAAGATGTGCAATTTACGATTCCGGTTCTAATATTTCTTTAATAAACTCTCAATTTTTACACGAAAATAATATTCCCATTTCTAAAACTGATGATAGTAAATTTTGGTCAGTGGTATCAGTAATTTAATCAGATAATTTTTAAAAAATTAACGTAAATATTAAAGAAAGTAACTGAGTACTTCAAGCTAATTTTAACGAATTCATTATAAACGATTTTGATACGAACTTGAATCACCTAGACAGTAAAAGAAGAAATTATAATTAAACGTAAAGCAATTTTTGCTAAAGATAAATTTGACATACAGTTTCAAATCATGAAGCTACAATAAAATGAATCGAACATAGATATATTTCAAAAAACAGGTTGCTCAACATAAAACGTAGCATTTTAGTTAGCACCTCTTTAACTTGTTTACAGACCTTGGGTGTAGTTTAGTATCGCAGTAGGTCAAATACCGACATAAAATATTCTAATACAATGGATACGATTCACTTGTATGTCGTTTACAAACCTCCTAAGATCTTAGAAGGATTTTCACGTAACATTCTCTCATTAATAAACACATAACGTTATACTTATTGCAGATTTCAATTCAAAACATATAGCTTGGAACTGTTTCAACAATAACCGCGGGAATTACGCTTAACCTACGTACGCGGATGAACGTACAGATTCTCGCACCACGCGAGTCTACATATTTTCCAAATCGTACAAATTGCAGAAATAGTATTTTAGATCTTATGCTAACTAAAAATATTCATAATATTACCACACCTATTTCTCTAAATTACTTATCCTCTGATCATAATCCGATTTATAGAAACCAGAGAGTATATTTTTTATGATTACACCAAAACCAACTGGAAATTATTACGAATGTTTATTAATAACAACATTAACTTAAGCGAGAATATGATCATAACCAACATTAATACGATTGAATTACCGAGTTAACTAATATTCTTAATATTTTTTTTTTTTTTTTTTTTTAAATTATAGATAAAGATACAATCTTAACCTATCAGGTTAAATAAGCATCAATTTAAAGGAGTGTAGCCTGATCTAACATATGTTAATGTATTAATCAAGCCAATGGGTTTAAAGTCAATGGCCCAGTGGCCATGACTTTTGCCATTCTGTTATTGTATCTGTACTTTGTAATTATATAACTAGATCGACCGGGTGATGTCTCTTCAGCCGCCTGACGTCTAGTTCGGTATCGAGCAATTGACTGGCTTCCACGTTGACGTGTTGCTGTAACCGCTTCCTGTGGGCAGTTGCGTGTCTTCCAATTTCTTCGTTAACGAACGGAATTTGTAGATCTCGATGCACATCGTCATTTCTAGAATAACGATACGCGTCGACAATCGCTCTTAATATCACATTTTGTCTGGCCTGGATCTTCGCTCTGTTAGACCTACTGGCACAGCCCCATAATTGCAGGCCATAGGTCCATATTGGCTTTATAATCTGCCGGTACAGTAAGCATTTGTGTTCTACATCCAGCTGCGACTTCCGTCCGATAATCCAATAGAGTTGTTGTGTTGTTTTCTTTATCTGCTTACTTTTCATTCGGACATGTACTTCCCATGTCAGTCGCTTGTCTAGGTGCATACCAAGATACCTGACTGAGCTAGCCTGTGGAATAGGTTCGCCTCCCAAGTATACTTGGTAGTGCGCCTCTGTTTGACGGTATGTGAACATTACGTGTTTAGATTTTTCTTCATTGATCCTTATTTTCCACTTTGACGCTCATTCATACACTTTATTTAGTGAGTTCTGCAATTTATTTGTTGCGTCAGACTGGCTACTGGCAACAGCTAGGATAGCTGTATCGTCAGCGAATGTAGCCGTTATCGTTTGCGCGTCCGTCGGTAGGTCTTGAGTATACAGTAGATACAAGATCGGACCAAGGACACTTCCTTGAGGAACTCCAGCTTCTATATCATAAGACACGGATGTTGTATCTCCTTGTACTACTGTAAATTTACGTCCCGTTAGGTATGATGTAAGCAGTCGACAAATGTTGCCCGGCAGTAGTCGGCTTAATTTGTATACTAGGCCTTTATGCCATACCTTGTCGAAGGCCTGAGCTACGTCCAGGAAAACGACCGGACAGTATTTCTTCTCCTCAAAAGCTCTATTGATTATGGATACAATCCTATGTACTTGGTCAATTGTAGAGTGCTTTCGCCTGAATCCAAACTGATGCAGTGGTATGAATTCTTCGACCATTGGTGAAAGTCGTTTTAGTAATAGTTTCTCAAATAGCTTTGATATGGATGGCAGTAACGAAATCGGCCTATACGACCTTACATCGGATTCCGGTTTATTGTGTTTCTTTATCATGATAATTTGAGCTGTTTTGAAGCAAAGTGGTATGAACTCTAGTCGCATGCATGCATTGAAAAGGTAAGTTAGCATAACTATGCCTTTTTTAGATATTTCTTTAAACACTCTAGAAGTCACACCATCTATGCCCGGAGCTTTCCGTGGGTTCATATTTTTATCTATTTCATTCGCAACCTCGTAGGGTGTAATTACTGGAACTTTTTTGTCCGCTTTATAATTTATACTGGTATTGATGGTCGAAGCTATATCGTGTGGTTTGAAAACTCGGGTTAAATATCGTGCAAAGCATTCGGCTTTTTCATGATCCGTTCTTACCCAGTTTCCACCTTCATCTTTAAGCAGTGGTTGTTGGGTAATTGTACGTTTGATCCTTCGAGTCGCTTTCCAGAGAGAATACTCTTTATCCTCGAACGGGCTAAGCTCTTTTACATATGCAGCAAACGTTTCGTTTTTAACCTTTTTTATTAATGCGTTAAGTTGATGGCTGACTCGATTGAAGATGTTTTTATCATATGGACTGCGTGTATTTTGCCATATACGCCGTGCTCGCCTCCGTTCCGCAATTTTGAGACGCACTTGTAACGGATAGGTGACTTCTTGTACTTATAATCTTCTGGTCCAGGAGTGGCTGTGTTGGCTGCTTCCCGAATTGCATCAATGAAACTTTTTGAGTGTTCCTCTAAGTCTCGCTTTGTTTTTATGCGTATTCTAAGGTTAAGTTTCCCGTCTAGCTCTTCTCGAAATTGATCCCAATTTGTGTGTTTTCGAATATCGTATTCGTTCGTCGTGTTTTATCAGTTCGTAGTATAGTTATTATAATTACGGATTATAGTTACGGACAATAACGGCCTATGCGGTTTATTCCATAATTCTTATCAGCATTAATCTGGTGAGATCTTTCCGTTTATTAATAACCGTAATAATAACTTGTAACTTGTAATATCTCGTTAGCTCATTTAAAATTGACGATCGATATTTCTCGTACCAATACACACGCACGTGCGTGTATATTTTTATTTTTATTTTTATTTTTATTTTTATTTTTATATCCATCCACTTTATATGTACATAGCGTTGTACTCGGTGACTAGTGTTGGAAGAGATAAGAAATCTCTCGCTAACGCTACGACACACCAGTGCAGCCACATATGGTTTTCGAAATATCGTGCAGTATATAATTAGGAACGAATTTAAAAATGAGTGTTCAACACTCACCTCCAACATCGCGTCCAGCATCACCGACTGTGTATGCTATGCAGTCACAGTCGGACGGTCACACAAGTGACGCTAACGCTATCGCTTGTGAAGTTCCTTCAATAAAATTAACAAAAACTGGTAACTCGTACTCCATAAAGAGACAGCTATCTATGCAAAATGACGAGAATGCTAACAAGAAGTACAGTCGAGAACAAAATGACTGTGAAAGCGAAAGTTTTTGAAAATTTACAACCGGAAAAATTAAAGCAAAAATGTTACGATCAAGCTGAGTTTATAAGCAAGTTAATGTTAAAAATCGACTCCCTGGTTGACGAAATACACCAGTTAAAACTGAAACAGACTGGCCAACCATCACCAAAAGAAAAGCAAGCGTACCCACAAACCCAGCAACAGCTAGAGCCGATGCAAACCCAAAGTCTAGTGCAACATGAAAAAGTTAAACTACCACCAAAAATCACAGTAAGTGGTATAAACGATTTCAATAAATTCCACACTAACATCAAATCAACGTTTGGCGATACAATTACCTTCAAGGTGTTAAATAACGGAGACATCATAGTTGCTCCCAAAAACGAGGATACGTTTCGTTCACTAGTTGACACATTAAGAGTAAACAATATTGCTTACCATACATACAAACTAAAATCTGAAAGACCGTATAGAGTAGTAATGAGAGGTCTTCATCCTACTACAGACGTAAAGGTCATAGAAGACGAATTATTAACTTTGGGTCATGAACCAGTCAGTATCGTCAATATCACAAAAACTCTTAAAATCCGCGACAAGGATAATAAAATAATCGATAGGGAAAGGAAACCCTTTCCTTTGTTCTTTGTTGACTTAAAACCAAAAGAAAACAATAAAGAGGTGTATAACCTAAACCATATTGCCTACTGCAAAATAAAAGTCGAACCACCACACAAGAACAGCACAATACCACAATGCAAACGTTGCCAACAGTGGAACCATACCGAAAAAAACTGCGGTAGGCCGGCAAAATGCTTCAAATGCGCTGGTGACCACAATTCCAAATCTTGTAGGGAAAAAAATCCGAAAAAGTTCAAGTGCGTGAACTGTAATAAAGATCACACAGCTAACTATAAAGGCTGTGAAGTATATCGCCAGATGGAAAAAAAAATCAGAGCCCCCAAAATAACAGCAGTTCAGCGTCTGCAGAAAGAAACAGTGCCTGCTAAACAGGTCAAAAAAGGTACTACATATGCAAAAGTAGTAATGACAAATGTTAAACAGAAAAATCATGAAATTTCAAATGAATGCGCATTAAATAGCCAACAAATGCAAGCACAACCTTCTACGAATGTGCTCAATGAAATTACAAAGAAACTAGAAGGCCTTATAGTAGAGGTCAAAAATATAGCTACTAGATTAGATAAAATAGAAGGAGAGCGCAACCAGAAAAGTGGAGGGCAGTCTCGCAATCAAAATCAGCGCCAAAGGCGGAAAAATAAAGGTAATGGCTGATTCTTCGCTCCGTGTCGTTACATGGAATGCAAATGGACTTAATCTAGAAAGATTAAGGGAGCTGGAGATATTTCTTAATACAAATAAGATTGATATAGCATTAATATCTGAGACTCATTTTACCAATAGGAATTGTCCAAAAATTCCAGGATTTGCGATATACCACACGCCGCACCCAGACGGAGGAGCACATGGAGGTGCAGCTGTTATCATAAGACAAAATATCAGTCATTATCAGCAGGTACAGTTTTGTGAAGAATATGCACAAGCTGCAGCGGTGACAATAATAATGGGTAACAAAGATACAAATGTTGCAGCAGTGTATTTCCCACCCAAACACAACCTGAAATATGATCACTACATACGATTCTTGAAATTTTTCGGCAATCGATATCTTATTGGCGGAGATATCAATGCTAAAAATGAAGCATGGGGTTCACGTCGTGTTACAATGTATAATCAAAGTCCAGCTCACATAAAAGGGAAAGAATTACTTAGAGCCATTCAAGCACTTCAGTGTAGTTTTGCAAGTTCAGGGAAGCCAACATATTGGCCTACTGATATGCGGAAAAAGCCAGATCTCGTAGATTTCTTTATAACAAAAGGCATTGCGAGTAACTACATAGAAGTTGAGAGTGTTACTGACCTTTCTTCAGACCACACACCTGTACTCCTGACGAAGAGCACAACAATTATTCGAAAAATGAAGAAAAAACACCTTACTAATATTCTTAATATGGCTGTTGAAAAGGCAATACCCTAACGTAATAGTCAACAGTCCTTATTACTCCCCAACTCGTAAAACTTATTAAATTAAATAATAATATACGCCGATTATACACTAAAAGTCATATAAATTCACACAAACAATCTCTCAAAAAAATATTCTAACTTACTTTAGTGCGAAGTAAATTACTATAAAAATTACAGATTTCAACAATCGGTTAAAAATTTATCTACGCAAAGAGCCTTTGGAAAGTAAGAAAAAAATATACTAAATCTCACGCTGCACTTCCGCCACTTTTGGACACTTTCCATAACTGTTATTTATACACCGATACTGCTAAGGCTGAATTACTCGCTAACTACTATTACACAGTTCATCCTGAAAACTCTCATATTCTAATTGTAAAGTTAATAAAGTTAAATCAACTGTTAAGAATTATTGTCGTAATACACCTCGAAAACTCATCAAACAGGGCACTCATTTTGAAATACAAAAAATTATCACTACTATTCATTCAACCGGTATTGATAATTTATCCAATATAATCGTTAAAAATTTACCGCCGAAAGGAATTATTAAACTTACATAATCTCAATGGTATGTTCAAGCAAGATTACTTCCGAAAAATCCGGTAAAAATTCTTCTCGTACTGAAAATGTGCGTCCTATCAGTCTACTTAGCAACTTAAGCAAGGTAGCGGAGAGAGAGTTATTCGTCACAGGCGTTAAACTCACACAGACAGAAAATTGCTCATTCCATACGAGCAGTTTGGTTTCAATCACCCTGCAACTCGTCAAATTGCAAGAATATGCGAACATATTTCTGATGATTACAACCGTAATAAGCATACAGGTATCAACGTGGCACGATGATATTATCTATAAAATGATTGAAACACAAAATTTCCAGACTAATTACTCTTATTAAAAGTTATCTGAACAATAGATCATTCACTGTATGCATTTCCTATGAAAACCTGCACGGCTGGTATCCCACAAGGAAGTCGGTCCATTTCTGTTCACTTTATTCTTATACGACTTTCCTAAATTATCTTCATCTAACTTCGCCTTATTTGCGGACGATACTGCATTAGTCTGTAGTTCATTCAGGCTCAATGCAATTAACTTCAAAAGGATTTAAACCGCACGATACGCTATTTTAAGAGCTGGCAAATTAATATTAATCCAGACAAAACTAAATCTTATTCAGTCGTAGGCATTCAATAACAGAATTCTCATAGAGAATAAACCTATTTAGACTAATACGCTATTTCGGTGTTTTTATCGATCGGCGCCTAAATTTTAATCGGCACATATCTCGTATTAATATTAAAGCGAATAAAGCAATTCATCTATCCCATCTTTAAATCCTTCCTGAATTTTCCTAATAAAATGATTCTTTATAAAACTCTTGTACGCCCGGTAATAACTTACGCGTGCATGTTGTTCTATCTTAAATTCTGCATATACTACAAACTATACGAAAAACATTTCGATGCATATTAAATAAGTCAAAATACCAGAGAAAATCTCATTTATGCCTGAAACTACTAATCTATCCTAAGGATTACATATATTAAACCTGCTAAATTCTTCACATCACACACTGTAATCCACACATTAGGCCTATATTACGATTTTCAAGGCGACTAAAAACTATACGAAATATGAGACGTTTAAAACACAACCTATTATAAATTACTGATGAATTAATTTTACTAATTATATAGTTCTATCTCTATATTAGAATCGGAGTTAAATCAGATATAGTAAATTATAATTAAATTACTTTATACAGGTTTTATTGGTATCTTTCCCCCCCCCCCCCCGTTAATTTTCATTATTTAATATAAAATAACGAGATGGCATATTATTATTATTATAGCAGCTTAAGGTATTTTTTTTCTTTCTACCGTAGTAATCATTATATTATTTTGTAAATTTTTACTATGAAAATATACCCCCCGTTGTTTTGTTTTGTCGTCATTCTATAATAGTTAACGTCAATATGATAACTGAAAGTTAGTCGATAGAAAATAACAAATTACACTACCTTTATAACTAAATAAACGTTTGTTTATTGTTTGTGACTATATACGTCTATATGTTTTTTTTTTTTTTTTTTTTTTTTTTTTTTTTTTTGTAACAATCATATATTTTGGTAAAATTGTATGTATAAAGGTGCAAAGGAACGGAGGAGAATTATGAATTATATATCAATTAAACTACACATATATCGACTGTATATTCATAAATAAATAAATAAGTATTTCAAACTTGTGTGTGAGGTCCTTTGCAAGTGTACTTATATTTATTGGCAACAGCTAGGATGACATAACATAGTCCCAACAATTACCATGCAGTATTATATCATATGTACAAACTTAAGACTAAAGAATATTATAAATTATTTTATATTAAAAAATGGGGAAAAAATCTTCATATATAAATACTTACAATTGTTGCAAACATTTATTGTTATATTTACAAACTTAATTTTTAAACATGTAATGAGTGCAGTATCAGAAGATTGATCAGTTGCTCCAGATATTGGTTTCACGGTTGAATTAGTTTTATTAATTTTTTTTATTTTTTTTATTTATTTTTTTATTTTTTATTTTTGTAAGATAAGAGCTAGCTCGTGATATTAAATTTATGTCGCATTGCACTTTCAGAGAACTTGAGGAATGCTGAATGATTATTGCTGTTTAAATGAAGGGACTGCATGTTTCCTACTTTATACTTAAGTCGCTGATTAGCAAAAGCAGGACATTCATAGATAAAATGTTCAAGGTCATCTATAATATCTCCCGAACAACAGGTACATCGTGGAACATTAACTAGATGGAACCTGTATAAATAAGCTGCAAACTTGCCATGGCCAGATAAGATCTGAGAGCTGTAGAAGTTAATATTTAACTTCTTCAATTTCATTCTGTTAGTGACATTAGGGATATGTTGGAAAGCACTAGATTTTGGTATATACTTATAACTAATGAAAAGACGTCGAACGTGAAGTGGGAGAATTCAAGTCACTGGGGAGGATAGCGTAGCTCTCAAATAAGACGAAAACAGGTATTTTGTAGAATGCGCTGCTTATTTTTAACCATTTGTAATTTTATCGTAAAGGAAGATGCCATGATCCGTAACGCTACTATGCTTGTGTATAGCATGTTTCTTTGTTTGTACTCGTTATGCCTTTATTCTTACATCAAAAACCCAACAAAGGCACGATTTTATAGCTCTCTTAAATAAAATTTCGTCAACAGGTGTTCAAATAAGAAGAACCCTATTGACCGATCAATATTATTAATTCGAATGAATTTAAATCCTTTTTGAAGAAATTAAAATTTTTACCGCTGTCTTAAACGAACGATTAAACCAAAAAACCTTAATTAGATGTAAAATTAACGAAAACCCATCGAATTGTAAAAAAACATTGCCTAGTATTGCAGAACAGTGTGTTAAAGAATATAATAATACTATTCATACATCTACTAAATTTAGCCCTTATTATGTACTAAATAATATAGACGTAAACATTATTCCAAATAATTGTAAAGTTCTAGGAAACCTGGATAAAGACAGGATACAAGCCCTTGAAAATTCAAAACATGAAATTATTAAAAAGTGATTCGATGACAAAAACCGAAAAATTCCAACTTTTGAAATAGGTGATTTGTTATAATGAAAACAGTGTCTAAATCGCAATAAACTTGATGAAATCAGAACGGGTCCTTTCAAAATTCTAACAAAAAAACAACAAAATCTCAAATTCAATTTACTAAGTTAACTCGGGATTCCGAAAAACTGAATCGAATTATTTTCATCCATCCAAACTTTATCCCTTTGATTAATATCCCCCGTCGGTGCGGATGTAAAGTACGATTAGATCGTTCTTTATATAACAACGACCGTTTGTATGTTATCTGTTTTAATGTTAAGAGTTTTAGTTTCGTAATTTCTACGTATAGATGTTGATTTAATTTTTGCGTTCGTTGATTCGCGCCTGTAATATCGTGTATTTTCGATTTCTTCCGTAGAGTCGCAATCAAATATTAAATCCGAGCGTGAATCTTACATATATAATCCTACGAATTGCCTCTAATTCGTGTCTTTAAGAAGGAAACTGTTTTATTACTTTCCCGACAGTACGTAAGAATTACCTGAGAATAGCTCAGCCCGTTCGAGTAATTGAGTGCAGTGTATCACTTCTGCCTTTTCAGCCGTTCGCTATATCTGGCTGGAATATCGATAGCGAACATTCGGTGTACCGGTGCATTCGCGTGGAACTGAAGTTTTTTTCACAGGTACCTTCTGCAATTGTTCCGTACAGACATCCTTCGCAGATACCGTTGTATAATTATGGACTGCTATTTTGTAAGGTTTTGTTCCGTATAATTCTAAGCTATGTCTTCGTACTGAAGCGATGGAAATTCCGCTTTACGGCCATGTTTAGAAATTATATTCTTCCTAACAACCGCCTGAGCTGTCTAGTCCTAGCCACTATACGCACATCTTCTCCTATTTTCCAAAAATTTCTTCTCGTACGTTCAGTATTTTAAGATCCCCACGCGCGTATTTGAATTGCTTACGTACGACGAGACACGTCGATAATCATAATATTCGCGCGAAGTATTTAGCGAAATTCCGAAATTAAGAAATAACGATTTCTCGTAAGTTTTAATCGAGCATAAAATCTACATATCAGTAGATCGTTACACCAACTATGCAACTTATGACGCACGACGTATATAGGTTTTTAAAGTAGCACATATATATATATATTATATATGTATGTGTGTATATATATACTAGCAACAGGAGGGAAGGAGGGAATTCGTCTTTTAACGGAGTAGAATTTTTTTTTCACCAACAACACACACTGTAAGAAGAAAAAGAAGTCGAGATGTCGATCTCGTCACACTGAAGCCGAGGATAGCCTACGCGTTGTTTGTAAGATTTTGTAATATTCCGATTCGCCAACTACTACTACGTTTAGTCGTTAATAAATTATGCCATTCGTCGAATCCGTCGACTTTTAAAGACGAATTCGTTAGAAGTATCGCACGTTAACTGGGCAGGTGAACAGGTAGTTGCGTCGTTTAGCATAAATCGTAGAGTATAATTTTTTTCAACTTAGGATAACATCTACAGCTAGCGAAGACCGTTAGCGAACGAGCTTCTTGAAAGAGATCCGTAAAAGGGCCAAAAGGCGAGGATTTCTCGTAGAATTAAGCGCGCACACGGCTCATACATTCATATA
>CM065054.1:95406908-95411908 GCA_032883995.1 Coronaproctus castanopsis
ACTATCTAATAATTTCGCCACTCTACTCTCACCAAGCCACGCACATTTTAACTTGTCATATAATACATTTTCCACCATAGATCTTGCCCTGGTTTCACCTACACTATACCCTATCCTCAGTTAAAATGTCTTGGCACAATTGTTTTTCTATTAATCACTGTAAATCTTTTCACAATTTGTTTTTAATATTGTCTGTGATTTCGTGAAAAAAAAGAAAAAAGTCATCGATTCCTATAGCCAGTTCTTCGTCATTTAGAGAATTTTCAGTTCGTCGTCTGTTCGTACTTATAGTTGAAGCGGTATTCATTTCGTAGTTTCATCAAAATGATGGAAAGCCAAATAAAAGAATGAAAACCGTTCGAAATATTCAAAATAAGAGAAGCAAAAAAAAGACGTCTTTCCGATTTTCAATAGCATTAACGGACAGCCAAAGACGATCGCCGTTGTTAGTATTTATTTTTGTATTTCCATATTAATATGATTACAAACTATTGCCATCGTTAATATTTACTTTACATCGCAATAATGTATTTTTGAAGTTCGTTCGATCTTACGAAGCCGAGTAAAGTAAATTATTTTACATGTTTAATGTTCATCCCCGACAGTCATTGTAACGTATTATTCGTGATGTTATGCACATTGTGTCTATTGATCATATCATGATTCGAGAAAATCTTACAATTATTATAGATGGTCCAAAGTTCGGATCTCTCCCCACATTCGCACCTGCGATTCGAGATCATTTTCCACTTGTTTAAAGTGTAAGCACACCTACCTTGTTCCTTGCGAAAACTGTTTACTCTACACCATACCCCTTGATAGGTCCATTCCCGCGGGTTCCACAGTCCGAATTGGTAGCTTTACATAGTATACTCTTTATATATTCTGCTGTCCAGGCATCTTAATTTTTGAAGTGAAACTTCTATTGGCGTGTTATATATGATGAGTTAACCCGCAAAAAGATCAAGCGATAGAGCGGAAATAACCAACGGATGTAATATATATGTATATATATATATATATATATATATATATATATATATATATATAATTATATATATATAATTATATATATATATATAATATATTCACAACCGCCTATCAAACCACGTTTTGTCGCATTAAGTTGTCAACGAAATAACAATATATATATATATATATAAAAACCAGTTCGCATGCAAGATTAATATAAAGAAGGTTGTCTCAATCAACGGTGTATGTATGTAGTACGAAATGGAAGTAAAAATCTTGTTTTGTGACGACACTGTGCTCCAAACGGATTCGGACCATTCACGCGGTCAGTCATCATAGTGTTTTATACAGTTTGTTATGTCCTTTGAATCGTTTGTTTTATTATTTTTTTTCTTTAATTGTTTATTAAAATTCTGGTATGTTTAAATTTCTTTGTATGTACACAATTATATTTATTTGTGTTAATACGCGGATACTTAGTTATTAACTTTTCCAGTTTTTGTTAATTATATAATTTGAGCGTTTAATTTTGCATTATTTATATCGATTGTTTAGAATAGCAACATCCCTTAGGATTACATGCAACAATTATGTCAGGGTAACGTTGTACAGTTACTACTTGTAATAATAGCGCCGTGAAAACTAATGGAATAATAAATCACACGTTTCCCAAAAATTCTGAAATTAAAAAGCGATGGGTGGAAATTTTGTGCGATATTCGTTCGGTTAATTTTTCAGAAACCTACTATACCACAAACGCGATTTAATATCCGATCTACCGTCCCCAAAAAGATATTAAAGAAAGATTTAGTTCCGTCATTAAAATTACCAAATAATATATTAAAATCAGCACTACCGAAATTAAAGCAGCGATTTGAAGAAAAAAAAAAGGATTATAATTAACGACATTCTAATTGAAAATGATGGCAAAATATTAATTCCTCGGGAATCTGTAGAAATAGATAATACACAAGAAGAAACTGCTAGTTTATATAAACAAATTGATGAACTGGAAGGAAAAAAGTTCACTTTGTATAGGAGAAAATTATTCAAACAGACTGAAATACAAAAATTAAAACGTTGTTTATACATGACAGAAAAAGGTAAAAACTTTGGTAATGGAAACCAAAAATTTAACTCCACTAAAAAAAAAACGAAAATTTCCAAAAAGAAACCGGGCGAATTTATTTTATAAGAAAAAATAAGAGAGTAAAACTGGAATACCAATGATGGTTTTACCGCTTTTACGATTTGATACCTTAGCAGAAAATGCTACGTATACTTAAGAGAGAGCTTGAAATTTCCTTTATCCGAGAATTTCATCAATGCAGCGACGGGCATCTAGAATAAATATCAGATCAGGTATAAAATGACTGATGACATCAACATGATGAAAATTGGAGGTGATCAAATCGAGGAAAGAGCTCGTTTGATAGTATCACTCTTTGATGAAATGAAGGTGTTAATGAATGTTATGAACACGATAATAAACTGAAGTTTGCAGTTATTGGTCCTCATTCACAAATGCAAGTTATCATGGCAAGGTGCTTTTTTTTGGTAAATGGAAACTACTTAAAAAAGTTATATATCAGTCGGACTAACCTAATATAATGGAAGAAAAGAAAGTTATTTCACAACACTAATTTGTTCCAGGAATGTTATCAACTCTACAGAACAACAGATTCGTAGAATTGTGTAAAATAATTGAAGAAGCTGTTCAAAACAAACTATATGATGAAGCATTGTCCATAGATACGATAGCATTTGACAAAAATATGCCATGAAGGTTTATTATACAACATTAAAACAGTATTCCCTGAACAGTATTATCAACTTACGAAATCATATCCAACGAACAGACAATTTCGTGGTGAATGCTGTAACGAGTAGTACTAAGTTCACGTTTGTTGTCTGCAATTAAAACCGCGCCATCGGCACAACGTAAACTGTTCATGCCATAACCATTCACATTTACACGCTATCTATATGTTCATATAGTGCCTTCTGGAATATCTTTTCAGCGTACAGGTTAAAAAACAGTGGGCCAATACACGTAATGTTAACGTTTGTTAATTTTATTCTATCGGAAATATCGTAATTCAGGCCGTTATCAACATCGTCGATCAGTTGTTTTTAGATAATAGGACGTATTTTACTATCAAATTTATATATATATATATATATATATATATATATATATATATATATATATATATATATATATATATATATATATATATATATATATATATATGATAGCCTAGTGGGTAGAACACGGACGTCTATACCAAATGATACCCGAGTTCGAATAGGATCGACGATGCAAAAATTATAATCAGGAAATAAAAATATAAATAAATCCTGATATTATTATCGCGTCGAAGACAATGGCAAGCCACCCCAAGCACAACATGCCCGCTAGTAATAATATAGTACACTAGAAAAAATCACGTGGGGCTGCATTTTGTCGTGATAAGTCGATTACAAACATTTGAGCCTGTGTGTCTATGTACGCCACTAACGTCATATTATGATTGCCTCGTACGCTACTTACACTGCACCAAAAATATATATATATAGGTAAGTAGTCGCTTACCTTCGATACGGAGACGGTACTTGATGATAATCATTACGTAAAGAAGGGAAACTGAAGTGTTTGAAGTATTGAAAATAATCGACAGAGTTTAATTGTAACTTTTCGTATATAAGCTCCGCAATAAGTTTGTTTACTTTATATAAGTTACTTTAATATTCTTTATATATTTCAGTAGAAAATGTTAAATTGGAAGTTGCTTTTTTTTTCAAATTTAATGAAGAAATAATCACAGAAATACGACATTATTATTATCATCATTGAAATCAAAGCTAATGAAACAAAATCAACGCCAATTGCATTTACAAACGGGGAAAATTATTACAAAATATATTATTATGAACAACAACATACCGATTAAAAACGAAGTGAAATACCACCACCGGATTATATCCGAACAGCAGAATGATGCGGCGTAAGCATATTATAACTAAAAGAGCAGAACTTAATATAAAAGTAAGGCGAATGTATTGGCTATTAGGAAGAAAATCAAAATTTAGCCTGCAACAAGTGTTGGCCCATAAACAGGTACTCCATCCGACGGTATGTTCATACGGATGCCAGTTGTGGGATGCAGCGCGAAATGTAATATAAAAATAATACAGATATTTCGGAATAAAACACTTGAGAACACTTGCAAATGTCCTTTGGTACGTAAGTAACGGAATCTAGATGTACCACATGTGCTAGAAGTCATTAACAACAGCGAAGAAGCGTGCTGATGGGTTGGATAAACATACCAACTGGACAGCAATTATCCTACAACGGACGAAACCACTAGATTTAATCTAGTTAATGTCACGTAATGATGAAAAGCCGCTGCGTGAACAGTAATTAGCTACGCCATCAATGGATGGAGTTATAAGTGATGAAATTGAACTTACTCGTGATAACATCTACTGATAGCCTAGACGGACTAGGTGTAGACGATAGCAGTGGGAAAAAAATTATTGTAAATTTAGACATTTGCAAATCTACGGTCTTCGACAAGATCACTCACGAGATATCTTCGTTTATTTCAACCAGAAATTATTTATATAAACTTTATTTGTAACCCCCTAACATTTTCCTTTCTATCGCTTGCTGCATAATTTGTAACTTTTTAATTTGCTTAATATTATATGGCCATGTTTGTGATCCATAAGTAATCGCCGGTATGATACGTGTAATAAATACTTGTGCTTTTAACGATGGACTCATTTACTTATTAAAAATTTCCTTCAAAGCACAATAATTTTGATTGCTATTCTTCTATTTATTTCCTTGTCTGTTTTGTCTTTAAATTAAATTAGTTGTCCAATATATATGTAACTTCTTCAACCCATTTTAATTTAGCAAAACAAAATAAAATTGAAGTTAATCACTAAAAAATTTATTACACGAACACTATTAAATCATTTTCAAGCTATTGTTCGTGTTTGTGTAATAAATTTTT